>JAHXMU010000316.1:108477-169602 GCA_019455685.1 Philornis downsi
TTTTCATACAGAAAAGTGTCTGTGAAGACGTTTTTCATACAGAAAAGTGTCTGTGAAGACGCTTTTCAAACAGAAAAGTGTCTGTGAAGACGCTTTTCATACAGAAAATTGTCTGTGAAGAGGCTTTCCATGCAGAAAAGTGTCTGTGAAGACGCTTTTCCTACGGAAAAGTGCCTGCGAAGACGTGTGTCTATGAAGACGCTTTTCATACCGAAAAGTGCCTGTGAAGACGGCATATAGAAAAAAATAATTTTCGTATAGAAAAGAAATTATCCAAGTGAAAATTTTGTAAAGAAAGAATACGCTCATCGTAAGAAAGCATCTTTGAAGACATTTTTTATACCAAAGCTATACCGAAGAAGATCTTCATACAGAATTGTGTGCGAAAACACCTTTTCTGTTGAAAATGTAGTAGGAAGATGTGAAAAAGAGTATGTGATAATAAATTTCCATATAGAGTAGCACCTATGAATAAATATATGCTGTTAGGGGAAGTGTCTATGGAAAAGTTTCTGTGAAAATGTTTTGAGCATAGAAAATTTTGTTGATATTTTATTTAAAATGGAAAAGTGTTTGTTTAGGAAATGAAGCTGAACACATTTTCATGCAGAAATTTAATTATTAACACGATGATGCCTTTGATTATATTTTGTACTGCGAAAAGCGTGTGTGCCAGAAATATGTTATATATGGGTCCATTTGTGACGTCATTTTTCATGTACAAAACAGCCTTTGATTTTAGTTTTCTATATAGCAATTTATTAGCGAACACACTTCATCTAGGAAAACATATACGATGACACTATGCGGAGTTCAATAATCTAGATATTATGCTTATTGCAAAGTGAGCGTAAAGAACCCAGTTGTTCTTTATGGAATTTAAAGCAATTTCTTATTATTTTTGTCTTTCTTACCCACTGTAGCAAGTAAAAGGAATAGCTATATGGATTTTTAAATCCCATAAAATTTTTCAAACTTAATTTACTATTTCATACAATAAAGTTTCCCTTTTCACAAATTCAAAGGAACTCTTATCGATTCAGTGAGAAATGTTAGTAAGTAATCAAAGTTTTTCTTTTTTCTTTTTTCATTTTCTTTATTTTGCGTAACACATAAACATCACTCACTTATACACAGACAATTGCAAATTGACATGGTTCCTGTTTGTTGTATAAGTGTGTTTGTTTGTAGGAGAATGTGAGGACGACGAGTGCTCCACATTTACTTGGCACGCACACTGGAAACAACACACACATGCACGCACACACACATGCACTGGAGAAGGAAATTATGTCGCAAGTGATGGAAATAATTCTCACTTCTGTACAAAGAGGATAACAAGGATGCTGCCTTGGTGACGATATGTCCCAAAACGAAGACAGGCAAAAAATACACACATTTCACATTTAAGTGTAGAAACTATAGCACAAACATATAGTTTTTGATGTGTTTATATATGAAAGTCGCACGTTGTTGTTGCTGTGTATCTACGAGTACATGTGTATGCGTATTATGTTTGTATGCTTCTCATACAATTCTTATATATACAACTCACAGCAAGGAAAGGAATACTATGAATTTTATATTTACGTCTTTGCATACATTTTCCATAGAAATATTCAGATTTTCGTGGAAAAACCAACAAACTCATCAATTGTATGCGAAAACAACAAGAGAGCTGGAAAAAAAATGCAAAATAAATATAACAATTGTTATTTACTTATACACCAAATTGCTGTACATATACTCGTATGTAGTTATATACAAACATCCATTCATGCCATTTCAACCAACCAACGAACCATCCATTCTCTTCTCAGTCAACCTTGACCTGGAAAAACAGCAAAAAAATTGCTGCTGCTGCCGCTGCTGATACTGCAACAATATCTAAATGTTGTTGGTTATTTGCTTCGTAAGTTTGTTGTGGTAGATGGCTTCATGGCGTTGTATGTATATTCGTTTATGTGTGTGTGAGTAAATGTGGTTTTCCTCTGTTGGTGTACGGAGGTGTGGGGAGTGGGAGCCGTTTGGCAGCCGGGATATACAAACATTTATACACTCACAACGCTTATGTTGCTGGCAACTAAACTACATTGCCAGCAACAATGAAGTGTATGAAAAAAAAAGTATCTTGTTCGGGAGTCTCCCACCAACAACTACACTCGTTAGTGTTTCCTTACAAGCATTCATGAGTTTTGTACTTTTCTTAACCCATTACTCCCCCTCGCTGCGGGGCGAATTGCCATCCTAACACCAGCATCTCCTTCTCACCATCATTATCACTATCGTTGGCGTTGTCGTCGTCAACCTCTTCTCATCATTGTTGTGAGCTTCTTGAATATGTTGACGTCGTCTTCTTGTTAAGCTTTTCCTTCCACTTCATTCATTTGTCGCCATCGTTGCCGCCGCTGGCTTCTTCGACGTCATTTGAGATGTAGAATATAGCTAAGCCTGACAAAACGTTTGCTAGTATCATATAACCCAGTGAAATTGCAACTGGAAAAAAAGTCCAATACAAAGTACACAATTCATTTATTTATATACACAAATTAATTTCATGCTGGGCTGGTTGGTGGGTAACTCTTCTTTTTCTATCTTCTGTTTTCCCACCCATAAACATTAGGCACAGTGGCATGAAATCTTTTTAGAAAAATCGTCTTAGAGAAATGAAAGCTAAAAGTTATCTTTACTTTCAAAGTTCGTTACAGCCAAAACTTTGTGCTTCGTTTATACTCTATTAGTTGCTAGGACTCACGCGCCCTCTATCGTGCGTTAATTGTACTTTCTTAGTACACAAACAAATCAACGTTGTTTTACTTATGTCATATTTTAACAGGGATTTTCTTACTTTATATTCAAACGAAAACGAATTTAGTGATGACACCAAAGACGTTTGTTCAACGTATAGTAGTAGAGGCATTCAAATTATGTACAGAACCCAAATCTCAAAAGATTTAATATATATTTTCCAGTTTTAGTACAAAAAAAGTACACCAAGATACATTTTTTCTAAGATGCAATTGACGACATTTTTCATGTACAACATTGTTTATGAATAGATTCTTTATATGCCTTTACGAGAGCATTCTTCATACGAGTACAGGGAAATGACTATGAAGACATTTTTTGTATAGCCATACATACATGGAAATGTTTCCCTTACAGAAAAGCTTCGGTGCAGACATTTTTCACTTTTACAAAAAGAATAGCATCTGTGAAGAGACTATTCGAACATAAAATTGTCTGCGAAAGATATTTTCATACAGAAAAGCGAACGTGAAGAAATTTTTGATATCGAAAAACATTTGTGAAGAGATTTTTAATATGGAAAGGTGAAATCCAGATTTATATATGTGCTTAAGGACATAAGTTTCAGATAAATATTCATAAAGATACTTTATACATCAACGTTTCACGAAATCTGGTTATACATAAAAATAAATAAATAATAAAGTAATAATAAATAAAATAATAATAAAATAAATAAAATAATAAAGTAAATATAAATAATAAATAATAAAAAGTACAACAATATATGAAGGCATTTTTGGCATTAAAAAGTATATCGATGAAGACATATTTCATACAAAAAAGCATCGCACATCATGGAGAAAACTGTCTGCAAGAACAATTGTGATGCAAATTTATATTTATGCAAATTTGACTTTTATACAGAAATATGACTATGAAGCCTTTTTTGATAACAAAAAGTTTCTACGAAGACTTTTCACATGAAAAATTATCTATGAAAATATTTTGCACATAGAAAAACTATTTGCGAAGGCGCTTTCTATTGAAAATTATTGACGAAATTTCATATGAAAAAGTCTCTATAAAGACACTTTTCATATGGAACATGATCTATGAATACTTATATGTACATAGAAAAGTGCCCCCCCGAAATACAACATATATGAAGGCACTTTGGGAATTAAAAAGTAAATCGATGAAGACATACTCCATACAAAAAAGCATCGCACTTCATGGAAAAGGTGTCTGTGAAAACAATTTTAATGTAAAATTATATCTATGCAAAGTTAATTTTTATACGGAAATATGACTACGAAGCCTTTTTTGATAACAAAAAGTTTCTACGAAGACATTCCACATGCAAAATTACCTATGAAAATATTCTGCACATGGAAAAACTATTTGCGAAAGAGCTTTTTATTGAAATAACTACAAAATTTCATATGAAAAAGTCTCTATAAAGACACTTTTCATATGGAACAGGATCTATGAATAAATTTTTCATATGAATAGTTTTCCGCAATGGTGATTTTCATATGAAAAAACATTTATGAATACTCTTTTCAAACGGAAGAGTGTCTACGAAAACACTTTTTATATGAAAAAAGTGCTTATGAAGAAGATAATTTTTATGGAAACGCATCTTGTCCATAGGAAAAATGTTTAGGGGGTTACATTTCTTATAATAGAACGCCTATGGAGAATATTTTCATGTGAAGAGTATGTATGAAGACAATTTTCAACAGGAAGATTGTCTATGAAAACATTTTTCATATGGAAGAGCTTACGAGTATATGAAAACATTTTTCTGTAGATACACTTTTCATACGAAAGTGTATTTTGGGAAAGAAAATTGTTTACAAATATAGTGGTATATAGAAAAGGGTATGCGAAGATATAGTAGTAGTCTTATAGTAGTGTCTATGAAGTATCCTTTCAAAAATATGTCTGAAGTCTGCTTTTTTTGGAAAAGTTTTTAAAACCACTTCAAGCAATAAAGTGTTTGTGGAGATATTGTTCCTACTTACTTTTTATACGATAAGAGACTCCTTTCCAGTGCGAAGTTATTCATCAAGGATCTTTTTCCACAAATATTTAATACGAAAAATGTTCCCATGTACAAATGTGGTCATGGGCATACTCTTCGCGTCTATGAATACATTTTTATGTAATAAAATGGCTATGAGTATGAAGAAACTTTATATACAAAAATGTCTATGAAAATCCTTACACTTTTTCGGAAAACTTTTCTTGAAGATACTTCTTCCAGGGAATTTGTGTCCATGACAAAGGTTTTCGCAAAAAGTTTGTTATGGAGACACTTTTCTTGCCGAAAAGTGTATTTTTTGAAAGTGACTCTTGCAAAACGTATTATAATACAATTCATCGGTTATATGAACGTTCGTAAGATACTTTTCATATAGAAAAATATATATTTTGAAACGATTTTCTTATCATATTAAATTCACTATAATATAGATCAACATACAACAGTAATATTTCTTAGTCGAAGGGTAGAGGATTTGAAGTTTTGATTGGATTCCAAATAAGGGAAGATATATCCAAATAATTTTCTTTCAAGCTGGAAATTTGTCAAACATATTTCTAGTAATGTTAATAGTAGAACATTTTCTGAATGGAAATTTTCTGCAAGAAGCGTCTGTTAAATGGTGTTTTGCTTTATATAGAAATTTGTCTATGAAAATACTTTTCATGTAACTAAGAATACATTTTTCCAGAGCTTCAATGAGAGTGAAAATACCATGCAAGAGGCAGAGAATGTTTCAAAACTGTTATGAGCCAATGACATCCTTAGTTTCCTATTTGAAATTACAAGTTTGCTGAGCAAGTTTAAAATACAACGTAACAGTCCTACATTTCTATCAGTATCTAATGAAATGCTTCTTTGATTGCCGCATCTTTGCATTCCTTCATCCTACTATAGAGAAGCGATATTTTCTCTGTCAACAATACCAAGTTTCTGTGTGAATACCGTTTTTTGTCTTTTAACAGTTCGGTTTGATTCGCCTTTTTTGAATTTTCCTTGACGCGGCTTAATTTAAATTGGAAATTAACATATTGGAGTCTGTGACGCTCACATTAGCCACACGTAAGTGACATGAGTCACGTAATAAATGACACCGCGAGATGAAAACTTTTGAAAATATACTCGTGAAGATTCGACTGATTTATGAGCTGTATTTTCAATGTTTAAGGTGGCTCCGTAGCGATCTTCTCGTCCCGACTAACCTGTATCCGAATTTTGCAATTGTTCTTCTCTCACATCACAGTGAGGAGCGAACGTTAACAATCGCTGCTTGAATACCTCAATGTTTTAGCTGTTGTTCTTTTGTTATTGAAGCTGTTATATTATTTCCCTTTTTCTGTCGCTATTCTTATTGTTATTTTTATTATTATTATTATTATATTCATCTTCTTTCCCTTTCTATTTTTTTTATTGCGCTGTGATGCTCTTCTTTGTGTTATTTGTGTTTCCTTGTCACGTACGCGACATAATGTTATGTGATCCCCACGACCGTGCCAAGGCAAAACGAAATAACAACGGCAACGGACACACAAGAAGACATCCTTTGTAGACAACAATCCTTAAATGTCCTTGCTACGAGAGCTTCTGTGCAGGCGCCAGTGTCAGTCAGCATCAGCGGCAGTAGTTGAACTTTTTTGTGTACAAACGTTCCTCCTCCGCATTTGTCCTTCCCCCCTTTCTCCACGAACTTTTGTTAATTGTAAATCCTAGGAAATATTTAGATTTAAATGAACCCTGACTGAATGTAATCAAGGAAACAGAAAAAAAAATCCCCATTGGTTTGCATGACTTAGCGCCACCCTCTTTATTTCTATTTGCACTCGATGTGTTTTATTGTTTCCCGGGAATTCGAATAATGTTTTCTAAGTAATCATAAATGTTTTCAGGAAATTATTTGCATTTCTATTTATATTTTTGCTAAGAAAAATTCATCGTCATGATGATTGGTGCATTTTTGATAAAGTACCAGCCAAGGTCTGTTGAGAGTGGTGTCATTATTTAAAATATTTGCAAAACTTTAAATCGAACATAAATTTAAAAGAAATTTTCTAAAGTCACAAAACAATTCTTAATATGGACAATTTTTCACATAAAAAGTAGTCACTTATTGTACGGGTAGCCATCCGAAACAAAATCCTTTGTTAATTTCAATTCAAGAGAACCCACTTCATAGCTTTGTTTTTCACAGGGCACCGTCACGAAAGCCACAGTACTATAGGGTTATCCATTCAGTGGTTTTAAAAACGCTAGTCTGGCAAGGCTGTCAGCTGTTAAATACCTGTCATGTGAAGTGTTATTTATTTAGCGAAAGGTTTGCGTTTTACGAATATGGATCGTTTAACAACCGAAGATCGGTCGATAGTTAAAACTTACTCCGAAAGTGGTGATTGAGACGTAGGCTTTTAAGCGAACAAATTTTTCTTCAGCGATGAAGTTACGGTGGTTACGTCAACAAGCAAAATTGTCGCATATGGGGCTAGGAGAACTCGGAAGTGATTGTAGAAAAGCCATTGCATCCAGAAAAAGTAACATTATGGTCTGGTTGTTTTCGACAACTACCTGGAAAGGATCCGCTGCTGCAACCAATCCAGAGGCGGTCATTTAGGTTCAAGGTCCAAGCATTACATTTTAATAAAATAAAAGTAACATAACTTTATGTGTGTATATAAAGACTGATTTTTTAATCGTAGTTTTTTTTTTAATCGAATAAAACACTCAAATTTGCATCATATTCGTATATTAAAAATTTTTATTGGAATCGATAAATTGGTCTTTGCCATTTAATTTTTAAAGAGAATTTCATGTAAATGTTGTCCGCGGCTCCGTCTCAAAATGTCCACTCGGAAGGTCCAATTTTTCGTCACTTTCGAGCTTCGGCCTGTATTCAACGAATAACGCTTGTTATGTTATCCTGTAAGGCTTCAATAGTGTTCGGAATGTCCACATAGACTAATGACTTGACATAACCCCACAAGAAATAATCAAGAGGCGTTAAATCGCAAGATTTTGGGGCAAATTCACAGAGCCAAATCGAGAGATAAGCTGCTCACCAAATTCATCCCTCATCATATCCATTGTTTGACGAGCAGTGTGGCATGTTGCACCATCCTGATGAAACCACATGCCAACCAAGTTAAAGTCAGCCAATTGGGGTAAAAAAAATTGCGTGTCATGGCTCGATATCGCTCGCGTGGACGGTAACGTTTCTTCCGCGGTTGTCTTTGGAGAAAAATGGGCCGATGATGCCATCAGCCCATAAATCGCACCAGACTGTCGTTTTTTCGGGATGCATCGGTAATTCATGTATGACATGTGGCTGTTCATCACTCCAGATGCGACAATTTTGCTTCTTTACGTAACCGTTCAGCAAGAAATGAGCCTCATCGCTGAACACAATTTTTCGATAAAACAACGGATTTTCATTGAGCTTTTCCAAGGCCCATTCACCAAAAATTAGACGTTGTGGTGGGTCATTCGGCTTCAATTCATGCGTGAGTTAAATTTTATAGGCTTGCAAACCCAAATCGACGTGTAAAATTTTCCTAGTGGTTGAGTATCACCTGCCCAATCGCTGAGAACGGCGGCGAATTGACATTTCACGATCGTCATTAACACTGGTCGCTACGGCTGCAATATTTTTTTCGGTATGAACTCTATGAATACGAGTCGATGGTTTTATGCCCAGGAAAATAAATTTGTTGCGAAATTTGGAGATAACAGCACGAATTGCTGATTTATCAGGTCGTTTATGACGACCATAAAATGGTCGTGTCAAACGATGCACGAATTTTGATAATAAATTTCAACGATTTGTAATCGTTGCTCGTTTGTTAGTCTTTCCATGATGAAATGACAGAGTATACTGTACACTTTTCACTTTGACAGATGACGTTTGGACGCCATTACCAACCAGTGCTGCCAACCTGAAAAACTTAAATCTTAAAATATCACCCTGTATTACTTTTACCAAAATGAAATGTATGAAAGAAAACGTTTGTTTTTTTTATTAAATAGTTTTCTTAAGTCGTACTAGAATATGAATTAGTTGTAGAAGAATTAGAATTATGATTCAGAAAGAAATGGTGTTCCGATTAGACGGATCGTTGTTAACAGAATGTAAAACAAGATTATTTGTAAAGAATGTTTAATTTCTTTTTTGAATTTTATTATTTGGCTTGTGTAAAGATAAAATCGATTAAAGATTTTAGTGCGTTTCTTACATTTGGAGTTCTGCTCTTTTAGTAACACCTCGACATAAACGATCTTCGATTTTAGTAGAAAAATTTTTTAAATTTTTTCCTCCCAAATTTTACATTTCTTTTTTTGTTTTTTTTGAGAATTGTAGAGCAAATAGAAAACCAAATTATTTCGCAAACATGTTTTCGTAACGCAATAAAATAAAATAAATAAGAAATCATTTCTGTACTTTTTATGTTAGAAATGGCAGAAATACCAATCTAAAATTTATAAAAAATAGTGGTTTTTCTTTTTGCAACAATTTTGGGGAAAACTAGCATCAGTCATTCGATTTGATGACGGCAAGAATGTGCAATATCTTTGTGTTATTCTGTAAAATTCAGAACAAGGCTAAATTGTCTTCGTAGGCATTTCAATGGCGACTGCAGCTTTTTTCAAATATGTGATATTTTTGAACAACAATCAAATTAAAGCCAAAATATCTTTAAATATACAAGTTTTTTTTCCAATTCCTCAAAAGCAAATGGATAGTAGTGCTTACACATGATAGTGGAGTACGAAGATTTCCATTATTTTATAGACATTTTCCACAATTGGCCTTCCACAGCGTGGTGCACATCTTTGAAATCAGGGTTACTGTCACAGAATCGATGAAACCAAAATTAGGCGTGAATGACTGTTACGGCATCAGGACCATGAACACTGTTCACACTTGTCCTACGTTTTCGTCTATACCGAAGAAAATCTATAAAATATGGCGTATTTTCTCTTTGCTAATGTCCATCTTTGACGCGCAACAATGCTCAGTCAAGCAGACGGTTTTGTGGTCTAAATAGTTTTTTGAATACGAAATTGTATCTTTCCAAATTCATTTAGTGTAACCTGATCGCATTTATACTACGCACAATAACAGGTCACTAAATCCATCTACTGAAAACAATGGGTTTCTTTTTACTGCGGCGACGATCCCAAAACTAACCGACCTGACGTGTAGATGGTGCCAGTAGTTTGAAAATAAATATTTCGAGGAAAAGTGGCAACATTATAAAACTTATGTTTTAAGTTTCAAGACGCCACGTCGTTTAGTATTTTTATTTAAGCCATCAAAACTGAACGATCTCGGTTAAGTTGGAAAACAAGGACAAAATTGGTCACCGTTTTGCAATTCAATTTTTCCATTTAAAGGTCTCAGTCCCACCAATATTAAAGCCGAGCTAGATTCCACTCTAGGGGGAGTCTGCTCCTTCATTTACGACTGTAAAATATTAGATAGCAGAGTTTAAACGGGGCCGTACGAGTTGCCAAAATGAGCACTATAGTGTCCGACCAATTGAGGTGTCCACGCCAGACACAGTTAAGAAAATCCACAAAATTGTATTGGGTGGGTAATCGTCGGCTGAAGGTATGTGAGCTAGCTGAAATGATAGGCATTACAAAAAGTGCTATACATCGTATATTGGCCGAAGATTTGAAGATGAGATGACCTGTGCGCAAGATGAGTGCCGCGCTTGCTTTCAATAGAGCAACGACAGTGTCGTGGAGATGTCTCAGTAAAGTTTGGGAATTTCGCGATGTTTCACCGCAATACAGCCGAATTTTTGCATCGATTTATAACCATGGATGAGACATGGGTATACCGCATCACACCAGAGACAAAGGAACGATCAAAGCAGTGTGCTGGAATGGGGGAATCGTGTCCAAAGATGGCAAAGACGCTTCCATCAGCAGGCAAGGTCTGGCGTCTATATTTTTGGGATGCGCATAGGATTATTTTTATTGACTTTTTTCAGTAAGGAAAAACCAGCAACGGCGAATATTATGCTAAGTTATTGCAGCGTTTAGGTGATGAAATTACGGAAAAAGGCCACATTTGGCGAAAAAGAAAGTGTTATTTCAGCAAGACAATGCTCCAGTTCACACATCCATTGTTGCGGTGACCAAAAATTAATGAATTAAAGTTCGAATTGCTTCATCAAGCACCTTATTCGCCAGATTTGGTTCCCTCGGACTGTTCTATTTCCAAACTTGAAACAATTGCTCGGTGGTAAAAGATTTGCCAACAATGAAGAGGTAGAGTCTGCGGTTTATGGCAAATTTTAAGGAGTTTACCAGTTATTACTGTAAGCAGGATATAGAAGCTATTGAATATCGCTGGAAGAAGTGTATCGGGCTAAAAGGAGATAATGTTGAAAAATAAAGAAAATGTTGCCCAACTTTTTCTTGTCTTTTTTGCTAGGTGGGCTAGTTTTAGAAACGCCCCTCATATGTCTTATTACATACACTTTTCGGGTTATAATAGATTTTTTCTAAGGCACAATCCTTGAGTGTCGCTTTAGAAACGTTCCCTTTAGTATAGAGACTTACACGCTTTCTGTGTATGAAAATCTTCTTGGATCTTTTTTTCCACATGTAAAAAACAATCTCCGAACTTCTCCTAAACACTTCTGTATAAAATATTTTTGTTCAAAAGCACGGTGTTTCTGCACATGTTTTTCTGTTTATACTTTTTCTGTTTATTAGAAGTACGTCTTTCACATGAAGAGTGTCCTCTTAGATGGCCTGATAACGATTCTGGTTTTTGCGATTATGATTGAATGATGATTATTATTATGGTTATTAAAAGTATTTTGCACATAATAAGTAATTTTTGTGGAGTCTTGACGAAATAATCTCTTCCAAAACCGTTGATTTTACAGGAGAACAAAGAACACTTTCGATATTTTGCGGGCATTTTTGTGTATATATTTTAAGGGATGTTAAATAGAAAATTGTATACACTTGAAAATTACGTTCTATTATAAAATAAAATGTGTTTCAGAAAATGACTGAACAAAAAAGGAGCTCTTTTGTCAAAAAAAAAAAAAAAAAAAAAAAAAAAAAAAAAAAAATTAAGAAGAATATTAAAAGCTAAAGAAAGCATTTAAATAGAAATAAGATTAAATTTCTTGTCCTACACCACAGTCCACAAATTTGCTAAACTACCTTACTTCGAATTAAGAAAATCATATTTCGAATTTCGATTCTAATAAAATATTCCCAGTAGATATAAGTTATTTTATTAGAAGTAAAGCCAAACAATAATTGAATTTTCTAAATTCATATTGGCTGCTTTATATAATTTCTTTGCAATATCTTTCTCACATCTCCTACTTATTTAGAATAATAAATAATAATAAATATAATAAATAAATAATAACATATAATATATAAATATAATAAATAAATAATTTTCCCTTTTAATCCACAAATAGCTGAAAGAACGATGATTAGGCGGAAAAATCTGCGCTCAAAATCTATTTTTGTTGCAAAAACATTGCAAATTTTTCCAATTTCGAGATAAGTTGTTTTACGTATTTGAAAATTGTCAAAAAAAGTGAGGTGGGTGTTGGGAATATTCGGTAATTCTGTCCTATAACATAAAAAGAGTGGCAGATGAACGAACTTGACTATGTTCTTTTCGGTGTTGTCATATTCTGTCCACTTACGGCGTTACTGTTTTCATATATTTTATTTTTCCTTTTTTTATTTTATAAGCAGCTGTCTAATACAATTTTGGAAAATATGCGTTTTTTCGTCACTTTTCTAAACATGCCCCATACATTTACAACTGTTGAAACAATAATAATTTTAACCCACTTTTCATCTCCAGTCTCCATCCGCTACATGTGACATACATTTAAAACTGTTGAAATAATAATACTCAGTTTTTGAAAATTTACTACTTAAATTTATTGCCAAGCATGTACATTTCCATAAGACGCTTTCTTTCTTTTTGAAGAACGAAAATGAAAACGGCTTGAAGGACCATAGTTATTTACAGCTCTTAGCTACCAAGCCTTGAGAATTTTTTAAGCTTTCTTATCGCAATCTGTTGATTTCAAATTTAGAACAATCCATCACCCCGATGTACACTCACAAAGACGACATTGGTTGACATCATTTCTATTAGACAAATAAATGTCTTTGGCCTCTTCTTTGCCTCCTAATGCCTGATGGCTTTAGCTGAGAATGTGACACTACAATTAGTGGCAATGACAACTGACACACATATAGTGGACGAAAGAGCGAGCGAGAATCGGGACGGTTACGATGGGAGACAGGCGGATCAACAAACCAGCGTGACTTTTCAAAGACAAATATTGCAAAGCAAAAAAAAACTAAGGAGAATAAAAAAAAAAACACTACAATGAAACTGTCAACAGTTGTTGTTAACAAAGCCAACAAGTTGGTGGTTTTCATCAAAGTTGACAGCAATCAAATGCGGCATTAACAAGAGCGATATCATCACCACTACTGCTGGCAAAGCTGGGAAAAAAGTATTTGTATAAATAAATTGGTGTAGAGGTTGATGATAAGATTAAAAATTGAGTTTTCTTCACAGTCTCTTAGCTTTCTCAGTAAACTCGTAATATGAAAAATGTTTGGATAGATCTCTTTACTGGAAGAACTATTTCTTAAAACTGATTTCCGCTTATGCAGACTACTGGGTGAGGTTTCTCAATTCTTCGTCTTTCTTCGATGTAAGTCTTATACAGGCTGTCGTGACAAACGTTTTAGATTTTTTTATGAATAAAAAAAACATACTCAGATAAGTTACAAGGCTCCAGATGATATGGAATACAAATTGTAGTAAAACGAAAACAAATACTCTTGCTTGATATTAGAGGTTTTATCTAGCACAGTTAGAATAAACCAAATTAAAAAAATTAATCTTCATCCGCTACAAAAATGGCTCACTTTTTTTTGCGAATTAGTAGCGATTTGCGGATGGAAATTCGGTTTCTTTTTACATTCAGCTTTATTCAAATGGTTTTTATGCTCGTATTTGCGACTTCCATTATTTTATCGACATTTTTCACCGCCTGTGTGTCTCGGCGGTCGAGAAGGCTAATGCGTCATCTCGGCAGGGTGCCTGGGTTCAACACCTGGTGCCGTCAGTGTTTTTTTTTTTTTTTTTTCAAATGGTCTTCCAGAGAGTGGTGCATCTTTAGATATCAAAATTACCGGAACAAAATGGACGAAACCAAAATTACGCATGATTATCTGTTACAGCATCAGAATCATAACCTCTTCCTTATTGTTTTCAGCCGTCTGGCTTGCGTTTTAGTCCATATAAAAGAAAGTCTGTTAAATATAACAAATTTTTTCTTTGTATTTAACGCGTGCTGAAATAATACTGAGTCAAGCGATAACAAAACTGTTTTACGCCATCTGGCGTAACACAATCGCGCTTATACAACGCGAGATACAAAGCCATCTATTGGAAAAATTATGGATTTCTTTTCACTATTCTTTTTCAGACACAAATTACCAAAGTCACATATTGCAAAAATAATAGATTTCTTTTCACTATTCATATTAAAAGTGCCAGAATAGACATCATTACTAGGAAAGAAATTGTCTGAGGCAGTGTTCAGTTTAAATAATGGGCATTTTCGGACAGTTCTGTATTTCTTCTTTAATTAATGAAAAAAGAAATATATGCTCTGATAAGTGTAATAAAAGCACTATTCCATTACAATCATTAATTCCGTCAGCGTCAGCGTACAACAATGTACTCTTTTGTTGGCCATAAATACAATTAATGATTACTGCTACCACAGAACATTAATAGTTATTGTGCATCACTGCCGCAATTTGGCCACTACCACCGCACCACCACACTGCCACCATCGCTACTGGAATAATAATCATCTTTATCACAGCCATCCATGGCAGTGGTAATTATGGCATCAACTAAATAACCATGATGATTATGAACCGTCCAACCACAACTTTATGGGAGTTCGGCCACACAACATTCAACAATCAGCTGTTGCTGTTGCGCCAAGCGGCAGAAACACTTTATAGTTATGCCACAAATATTTTTTGTGGGCGAATATAAATTAAAAGAGAGTGGGATGGGATGGATGGCATTGTGATTACACACATTGTGGATGGGGGCAGAAGTTGCTGAATTATCATCGTCAGCACAATTCATCATCCACTCTTTGCTCTGTCATTCATTGATATTACATTTCATTCGCTTTTCTAGCTTGTAATTATTTGTTGTGGTTTAGCCATTTACAGTGAACAATATAAGAATCTCTCTCTTTCTCTGTCTCCCTCTCCCTTTCTCTTGTCAAGAGGTTGTGTGGTAACTGTAATCTTCATGGGGAAATAGTAATTCATACACCCTCATCACTGAGCAACTCCTACCTAACTTTCTTCACACACAAATGTTGCAAGTTGTCATTGTGTGATTAGGAAGTAAATTTATATGCTTAAAGGTTGACAGATAAAGAGAAGGTGAATCGGCGAGGATAGGCTTTTGTAAAGAGTTATAAAAATAGGTTAACGTAGGTTTATTTTTAAAATATTGCTTCATTTTTTAGTTCTTTGTTATTCATATTCACCATAAGAATGCTAGTGGTTGATAGATTACGACATAGCTAGTGGATCGAAATATAATAATATTCGAGAATTTTGATTACGTAGCAGACAATGTGTGGTAATAAAAATTCGTTGAGTATAATTGATTAAAGTCGAAAGCTTTGATGGCATAGAAAAACTAACTTCTATGTATGAAAAGAATCTTTCCAGCCACTTTTTTTACTTAAAAACACCGCAGAAATACTCGCACACACTTTTTTTTAGATCGTCCTCTCAAATTGTTTCATCCAAATGAAAATTTTTTTCTTTTCTGTATATTAAAATGTTTTTTCATTGTTTTCCTCGTAGAAAAATGTCTGCTCCGACTGCTGCTTTCGCAGACATCGTCTATAAGTAAGAATACTGTCTCAATTGGCACTTTTTTATTCGTAAAGAAAAAGTTTTTGAGAACACATATTTTCTGTGGAGAAAAGAATGTGGCCAAATACTTTTCGTATAGAGAAAGTTGTCCGAGAAGACATCTTTCGTTTAGAAAAATACAAGAGAGATAATTTTTGGTTTAGAGAAAAGAGTCCCAAATGTAAGTTTTCGTTTGAAGAAAAGCGTCTGAGTTGAGAAGGGATTTTTCTTTGAAAAGAAAACTGTCTTCGAAAAAAAAATATTTTTAATTTTCATACACGTTTAGAAAGCCATCAGAGAATTCATTTTTCGTTTGAAGAAAAGTGTCTGAGAAGGCATTTTTCATTTAGGCAAAAATGTCTCAGAAGGTATTCTTTATTTTCATCTAGAGAAAAATGGCTAAGAAGACATCTTTCGTTTAGTAGACTGTCGGAGAATTCATTTTTCGTTTGAAGAAAAGTGTCTGAGAAAGAATTTTTTATTTAGAAAAAGTGTCTCAGAAGATATTCTTTATTTTCATGTAGAGAAAGATGGCTAAGAAGACATCTTTCGTTTAGTAGACTGTCAGAGAATTCATTTTTCGTTTGAAGAAATGTGTTTGAGAAGGTATTTTTCATTTAGACAAAAATGTGTCTCAGAAGATATCTTTCATTTAGAGAATCTGCTAAGCAAACAGTTGGTTATGAAGCGAAAAATATATTATAACAAAATTTTGCTGAATATGATTGATTTGCACTGAAAGTTGCTGTAGGCAACGTCAACATACGGAAATTTAATATTCTAACAAAGTGAAGTGCCTTCTAAGACAACTAAGAAATGTGATCATCAAAAATTTTTCGACATATGTACATATATAGGAAAAGATACAATTGTGTACATATTAGACACAATTTTCGCAGTAATTTTTCTTTTATAAAGGAGAAATTTCTCTTTATTGCTATGTAAGAAAACATTTTTTATAGTGCCCAAGAAGACATCTTTCGTTTGGAAATGTTTCTTATAGAGAAAAGTGTCTGATAATATATTTTTCACTTAGAGTAAAATGTTTGAAAAAACAGTTCGTGCGGCCTCGTTTAAACCCTACTACCCAATATGTCACAGTCGTAAACAAAGGAGCAGACTCCCCTACAATAAACAACTCATTTCATATATTTCTTACCCGAAACGAATTTGGAAACCTAAATTGATTCTGTTTCTTTCTCATAGAAACATAAGCGATTCGAGAACCCGAAACGGAAATATAATTCTATGCAAATTTGTTTCTTAATCGGAATAAGAGCAAAAACCAAATGTAGTTTTATTTCTTGGCAGGGAAAACATCCTAGTGCCGAACTGCGAAAAGCAAAATTTGTGAAAATAATTCATTTTTTGAATTTAAGATATATGAACAAAATATTTCATGAACAGAATAAAAATGACATTAGTTCATAATTTCGTTTTGAATTTATGAAACAGAAACAAAATTCAGTATAATTTTAATTATACTGTCAGAAACAGAACCAAAATTGTGTATATACTTGATTTGGATTACAGAAATTTAACCAAATCAAAATTATTTTTGGATTCGAATTTGTTCCGCTAACAGTCCCCACTTTAAATATTTCGAAACGGTTTAAATGGTGTTTGAACCAGTGTCATAATTACCGGCACATGTTGTGAACAACTTGATCAAGCTGTCTTATAAAATTTGTATCATTTCGTCAATGTGATGAAGTTTATTATAAAGTTAACGAAATGTTTTATAAAAGTTGACTTGGAAAATTTCATTAAAATTTCATATGTTTTATTCGATTTTTATGAAAAATTTCATACGAATTAAAACGTAGTTTGTCATAAAAAATTATGACAATTTCAATAAAATATTATGAAGTGTTTAATATTTTTTCCAGCTAATATTTTTTTATTAAAATTTTTTTTAAATCTCATTATTGAATTACAAACAATCAATTGAAGATATCAATCCACCAGACATTGAATTTACTGTGAAGGCTGATAAGACGGTATTCATTAGTACAGCGAATTAGTTTTAAATTTTAGGTGAATTACTTTAAGAATGTTTGAACAAAATGCTCATTATGTGATCTGAACGAGCCCCCTTTTATTATGGGTAACGAAGTAAAGCATTCTGAATCTTCAACTAAATGTTTTGCAAGTTCAATGAAAAATTTGGTACAATTTAATATATGAAAGTAACTAGAAAATTCACACTTTAGTTCGCCGCTGGACTTCATTGTTATTAAATTTTGATCTAATTGTAACTTACAATTTTTACAACAGCTAAACACACATGAAAACACTTTTTAACTTTAACATTTAGACATCTTTCATTTCACTCACACACACACAACTGTCCCAAATGCATAATTGGGACAGTAAAAGCTTTGATTATTTATAACTATTCCATTAAAATTACGTGAACACAAAAATTGTTAGCTAATTTTCACTACAAATTTGGACCATTTTCTTCAATGTCGAAATGGATACAGAACAAATTTTCCATTCATTCTCTTAAAAAGTTAGAGGCAAAAACTATTTTTCTTTTTTCAATTTTCTTTTATAAATTTTGCCTTTATTTTACATGAGTTGTGCAAAGGTTTTAGTTAGAAATATGCTAACATTATTTGCTCATATTTAATGAAAAACTTTAGATTAAAGTGAGCGGAAACAACAAATCAACCAACAAGTGGAAAGTAAAAACTTCAAAGAAAAAAAAAAAAAGGAAAAACAATTTGTATTTCAAGTAAACTCAAAACAATCTCAAGTTTTATATAAAGAAATATGTCGAAACTTCTGGCGCGCCTACTAGTTTGCATAACCTCCTGTCAATCTAATAATTTGTTTGCAATACACAAATACACGCACAATTGAAAGTGTTGGTAAACAGCTCTGCCATTGGACACTACTGTTAAATGCTAGAGATTCCTAACAAATGGCAGCCCCCACAGCTACGGGTTTAGTAGAGCCGCCACCATCAACGCACCACCAGCATCAGCAACATCATCATCATCATCACCACAGCCACAGCCACAGCCACCACCACAATCAACATCAGCAGCAACCACAACAATTACAACTACAACAACAGACACTTAATCTTCAACAGCAACAACAACAATTACACCAGCACCAACTTTATCATTTATCTCCAAGTCCAAGTTCTTCAACATCGCCACCATCATCGCATCAGCCGCCGCCACGAAATCCACCAAATGCGTTTCCGGTTCCTTTGCAACAACACTCGGAGCATCAGTACGAGTGCAATTGCTATCTGCCGGTCTTGAGACCCGAAGTTTTGCTCAACAATGATCGTGGGCTTTTTAAGGTTTATTGTTTTATCAAAGATTTTATAGGGTAAGTAGAGAAGGATTGTTCTCTCTTCCCTGACTGCGGTCAATTTGATTGTTGAAAGATTTTGTTTGCCCTTTTCGTTTTTCTTAATGTTCTTCTGTTTTTCACAAATATTTGTAAGAAAATGTTAATATGAGAATGGACAAGTGAACTCTTCTTATTAGGTGTCGAATGAATTCTTACCCTCTTATGTATTTCAAAAAAAGTACAGAGAACTCATAATATCGAATAAGGTAGTTGTTCGATGATATTTGTTGAGTTTTTACCAGAAATTCATTCACAATGATGGCTTTGAGAGATGGTGATTTATGATACTGCCAAAACCATTTCTTTTCTTTTAACAAATCTGGCTTCGCTTTCTCAAATGCCGCGTAGCTGCTGGATAATATTCTTTATTTACCGTCGAGTGTCCTGAATTCTGAGCGCACTATGAAGTGATAATCAAGGAAAACAAGTCAACATATTATCTTGACTTTGGATTGACTTTTGCACGTGTTTTTTTCAATTTCGTTTAAGATGAGAGACTCTACAATAATGCGTTTTGTCAATGTGGAGTCGGGGTCTTTAGCGACCAAGTTTTTGAAGAAAATTCGTGTCTTTCGGAACAAGTTGAGAGGCAATGCGTTTCACGCCCAAGGAATAACGCAAAATGGAACGAATCTAATCGTGAGACACAGAAAAGGAATCTATCCCAAACTAAAATGATGATTTTCAGTCTCCGTTTTAACTACTTCGTGGATGTGGAACGAATCGCATCTTGAGACACAGAAAGTGATCTATCCCAAACTAAAATGATAATTTTCAGTCTCCGTTTTATCCACTTCATTGATGTTAACGTTGATGGCCAACCAGGTCGACACAAATCTTCCACTTTATGTCGACCGTGTTTGAATACACACTTGTTTTTGATAAAGTATTCTGTTGCATTTTTAGCGATTCAGCAAATTAAACAAACCGAGTCAGTAAAAAGGATGGTTGTGCTAGCTTGGCGCAATACGATTTTTGACGATCTTTTTTAGCGGGATTTGTAAATGATGGATTTCAGCCGTTTTTTTTTTTTTTTTTTGATAGAATGTGTATAGAAAAGGGTTGTTATTAAAAATCTAGTGTTTACAAAAACATAAATCATGATTTTTGTTTTAAAACTTCATATTTTTTTGAAATTTATTGTATGGGCCGTTATCACGTCTCTGCCCTCTGTTTGTGAGGATATTCTCAGGTACTCTGCACGCTGTTAGGGTCAATTTCTTTGATTTGAGTATAGGATGCAAAAAAACCTTTTGTTTATGTCTGGCAAGTAGCATTTCACATGTTAAAAATCAATATTCAATATTTTACTGGCATCAGCTCATATGGAACCCAATTTCCTTCATGTTGAGTCATTTCCAATTACTTTAAATGATATGAAATTGAGTCGCTATTAATGTAAAGGCAAATTCTTCTTCCGTTTGGCAATCATTTTCCTTCAATACTGATTCCAATTCTGCTACTTGGTATACTTTCAGTCTTACTGCTGCTGTATTCCTTGCTTTCGATATCAAATTTACCATTTTTAAACTTTTAGAACCTATCATGAAAACTTTTCCCACTTATTCGTAAACCGGCCTCGTTATCTGTTTTTATAAGCGATTGATGCGCTTCAGTTATAGATTTCTTAAAATGTGAAAAGTAAATCAAGATTTGACGCAAATGATGCTGATACAAAATGTTGCCATAAAGGTGTACAATGCGATCGCTAAGGCAATTTTGGCGTTCAGAGGCAGTAGAGACGTCCTCTTCACTTTACTGTTCTTCATACGTTAGATTACGTTTACAAACGTAAAAAGGAAGCAGTTGAAGTGGAAATTTTTAATTATCACCCTTTATATATCTGTGCACAGAAAGAAACCCGACTTAGAAAGAGTTAGGATAAAGTGGAATTTATTTACTAATCTAATCACAATTTCAAAATTGACTGAAGTTCACAAGTTATAGCAACTTCTTAAAACTGTGTTTTTTGAAAAACTACTTAATATCTATAAATTAATATAAACAAGAATATGTTTTCGTCGGTTTATGTTTGTACCCTTAAAGCGTATGTTGTTAAGCGTGATTTCAAATTTTTATATATATATCCAAAAATTATGACAAATTTCCATAACAAACAAACAAAGAACAAATTCAAGATATGTCTTTTTTTCTTATAGTCGCTTTCGCTTTCCCTTTTTTTCTTTTTTTGTTTTTGTGTCTGTTCAAAATTGCCACAAAAAAATATTCTATTTCCACGTGTTATGTAACGTTCAGGAGCTAATGAACTAATTCGACATAAATCTTATTATAGCCAAATATTACAAAAATATGGTCAATAGAATAAGTAGTCGATGTCAGTGCAAAAATACCAGATTTCAGTGTCTAAAAATGAAATTAGCATATACGTACATGAGTGGAAGATATGAATCCTAGTTCCACAACAGTTTTGTCAATAAATGTTGCAAAAATGTTTTCCCCCAAAGGGGAATAAAACCTGCACTTGCATCGGACCGATGCTGCTAATTTGGCATAATGGCTTCTTTTTTCCACAATGTTTTCTTACTACCGGCAATGGGCTTTCGACAATAAATGCCGCATAGTTTTTGCCATTTTTTTCTGAAGAATTTGTGACGTATGTACATGTGATAGAAGAAATTTATAGTCAATAAAATAAGTAGTCGCTGTCAGTGCAAAAGCAGTTTTCAGTGTCCATCTTAAAATGAAATTTGCATATACGAGTATATGAGTGGGAGATATGAATTTTAATTTTACAAGAGTTTCGTCAATAAGTTTTACAAAATTTTTTCCCCCAACGGGGAATAAAACCTGCACTTGCATCGGACCGAAGCTGCTAATTTGGCATAATGGATTCCTTTTTTCCACAATGTTTTCTTACTACCGGCAACGGGTTTTAGACAATGAATGCCGCATAGTTTTTTCCATTTTTTTCTGAAGAATTTGTGACATATGTATATGTGATAGAAGAAATTTATAGTCAATAAAATAAGTAGTCGCTGTCAGTGCAAAAGCAGTTTTCAGTGTCCATCTTAAAATGAAATTTGCATATACGAGTATATGAGTGGGAGATATGAATCTCAATTCTACAAGAGTTTCGTCAATAAGTTTTGCAAAAATTTTTTCCCCAGCGGGGAATAGAACCTGCACTTGCATCGGACCGTTGCTGCTAGTTTGGCAGAACGACTTCTTTTTTTTTTTTTTGCACAATGTTTTTTTTTTACTACCGGCAGCGATTTTCGAAAATGAATGAAAAATGAAAATGTCGTCCAAAATTTGATATTGTCTTGGCATCAACAAACAAAAATAATATGTGATAGAAGAAATGTTCTTGACAAGTCCACTAACTTGGCGATGAGTCGGTACATCGTCTACTACACTACAGTCCACACGTGACATAAGCAAACGAAATCGATACAAAACTTAATTCGGGATTTTTTCTTTGTTCGTGGGAATACGACAAAACTAATCTCATAAGTTTTTGATGATGATTTTTAACAATTTTAGTTGCCATGTAGTCGATCCAATTTTTACTATGGGAATAAGAGTAATGAATTCAAATCGATAACTCTACAATTTACCATATTTGGCATTTTCATTATCGTAGAATTAGGGGACTTTTATAATCATACAGTCTCGAATCATATTTGAAATAAAAAAAAGTGGTGGTTAAATTTTTCAAAAGATTGCCTCACAACATGGGTAAAAAACGAATTCCGTAGTTAAATGAATTTCATTGGAAATCTCTAGAAAAAAAGCGAACGGCCATAAAAACTCCTTTAATTCGAAGAATTATAAATTGAATTATAAAGTGAAATTTAGGAATTTCCCACATGTGTTGCTAGTTCTTCTCTCGTGTTCATGAAAGCATTGTGATCGTTATTGTTATTGAAAATTGCTCTGGAATTTTGCTATTCTTTTTAGTTCATCACAAAATATTTGCCTATAATGTTGGCAAATATTTATGTTTTGTTGATTCATATAACTTTTTCTAAACCACGTGCCACTCATTGCTTAGTTTGTTTTCTCCAAAATGTATGCCTAACATCGGCCCACTGTGCTGTTGTTTGAACATCTCGTTGCTTTGTTGCTTATTTGCACGCTATTCTTTATTTAGAACTTCACCATCCACAGCATTCGCGTTAGTTGTTATATTCACCTCTACCACCATAACACATTACAGCACCACACTTGTTGCTGCTTGAGGTTATGTGACGTATTGTGCGTGTGTTGAATTGTTTGCTAGCTTGAGTGGAGTATTTGCTGGGTGATTGCCATGTGCCTCCGTGGCGCAATTGGCTAGCGCGTTCGGCTGTTAACCGAAAGGTTGGTGGTTCGAGCCCACCCGGGGGCGGTCAACTTTTTTTAATTTTTTTTTTTCAATAATTTTTAAAAATATTTTTTGATATTAGTTTGTCGTTCCACATTTTGTTAACCGCGACTCGACCTGAATAAAGGGCTAAAATGTTCCCAATTGATTAATCGTATTGAGACCGATCCAAAAAGATGTTTCCTGTATAGATTCAATGCATAAAATTTCCGAATTTCCTTTGAGTCGAATTCTAAAGAATAGTTCCAATACGTCAAGTTTTCCATATATTCCGACCTAAAAGTGCAGAAGTTAATTTTCGCTGTATTTAATTTCGTGTGATATCAATTTTTAAAAAGTCATTTTGTTATTAAAATGTTCTGCTCTTCCCTCCCAATGTTGAGACTTAAAAATGTTTGTTCGTCTCCAATAAGTCGTCAGTTGAATTTACTGAGTTTGGCGAATTCATCGAAATTCCTGACTACGGACCTTGGTTTTCTTGGCAATTAAAGATACAACTTATTTCTATTTATTTGCTAGATAATTTCAGAATTTCAAAATTCTTCGAACAAATTAAAAGAACTAAATTCTATGAATTGTGGCGCATTTATGCCTCATGATAATCATGAATTGTTAAGAGATATTTTTGAATTTCGAAAAGTCAAATTCTTCAATCAAATTCTTCGATCATTCAGTTGCCGTATAAACATTGAATCATTCTCAGAACGGTTCACGGAAATTTGTAAAATTTCCTAACGTAATAAAAGATGAGTTGGGCAATGCAACTATTATCCGTTGTGAAAATATATTAATGGTAGCAAAAGTTTCTCAGCTTACATTTATATTCTAAATTTTTCGAAGTACAAGTGCTTTAAATTCATTCGAAAAATTATCGAGACATACAAAAATATTGTTAAATATTGTTATTGTTATACACACACTCTTCGAAGTTTTAACGTAACAAAAAAAATGAATGTGCCGATTATTAATATTCGAAATTTTTTCGAAATTAAAAAAATTCTAAAAGTGGTAAAATTTTATTCTTTACTAGATTTAGTGATACATTGTATCACTTAATGTTGCATTCCTTCCAATAGCCGACTTTGTTATTATGTTCGAATATTTTCGAAGTTACAAATTTGTGTTGATTTTATCGTTTATCAAAGAAAAATTATTTCCTAAGGCGGGGAGAGTTTGGCGAAAAAATTTTTTTTTTAACGTTTGTTAAAAAAAATTAAAGTGCGGATTTTTGATGTTCGGAAACGTTTCAAAATTTAATAAATTTAAATTTAAAAACTCTCTGTAACTAGTAAATTTTGTTGGATTTAGTATTTGACATTATAATAGTACGTTTTTAAAATTTAACAATGTGTCCGCTACAAAAGTCAACTCTGTTATTATGTTCGAAATTTTTCGAAGTTTTAAATTACAATTAATTTGATAGCTTTTGGAACATTTTTTTATTACGAAGGTAGAGAATGTATAGTGGAAAAAATGTCATCGTAGTTAAAGAATTGAAAACGCGTATTTTTTATGTTCGAAAATTTTTCGAAATTAATAAAGAGTCATCCGGTAAATTTATTTGATTTAATTAATATGTAGCTTTAACAAAATACTCTCTTTAATATTTTATATTCTATTGGTTTCGAAAACCTTTTTTATTATGTTCGAAAATTTTCGAATTTCCAAATTTTAAGTAATTTTACCGATTTTAGAAAAATATAAAACTAATAAAATCTAAATTAAAGTAATTGAAGATCTTGTTGTTCGAAAATTTTTCAGAATTCATAAAAATATTTTGAAGCTATTCAATTTAGTTGGATTTACTATGTGGCGTTAACACCTCATTGACACTTAACAAAGCTTTTGTCATAAAAATCAATTTAATATTCGAAAAATTTCTTAGGAACAAATTTAAGGTGATTATATTGTATCTTTCAAAAAAATTACCTTATTCAAAATGGAGTCCCTAAAGTTCCGTTCTAGTTAAAATAGTTTAATAAATTCAAAAATTTCCAAATAGAAGGAGATTTTTATAAAGTAAATTTTTGAAGTGGAATTTGATATGATTTTTAAAGGACAACATTGCAAATGAAAAAGTTAATTTCTTTGAGCAGAGTGCTTCTAGATGTCTGTACTAAAATGTTGAAAATTATCATTCGCTATTGCACTATTTGCGTAAGCAAAATAGACATTTCGAAAAATGAAAAATCGAGTCAATGTATCATGTCGCAAAATTATAATAAAGTATGTATGCGAAGTTCAATTGCGCGAAAGCAAAACTAGAAAAATTGTCATTCCTTTTTCGACAGCCAGAGATAATAATGTATAAGCAGTTTAATGACATTTATCGATTACTGAATTGATAAAATCCATTACACTCTGACATTTGTTTTGTTCCGAAAAGGTTTGCCGCAATGTTTTTCACAATTTTGTACAAATAACATGATGGTGGTGCTGTAATAAATCATTCTTTTGCAGCGACGTCATAAAATTCCATATCATTATTATTTTGACGTCTTGTTTTTGCACTTTTTGATGATAAATGATATTAAATTATTTTTTAATTACACAGTCAAGCAAACAAACCAAGCTGACTGGCACATACATATGAGTAGATATAAGTAATTAACAAATTTGCAATCAACAACAATATTTTTTTAATGAAGATGTTATTTCAATATAATGGAAAGTAAATAATTTCTTTGCTTTCTTGTAAATAAAACCATTTTTCATTAAGACATCGCTCTTTGTGCTTTGTAAACAAATGATTAATTTTACCTTTTTTATATGTATATATATTTTGTTAAATTTTAATTATTGGAAATATTCCAACAATGTTGAAGGAATCAATGATGGCTTTGTAAGGTATATCATGATGAATTGGATGGTTTTAATGATAACGGTAATAATGATCCACTTGTAGTAATTTACATTATTCTTATACTTAAGACGCTTTTGTTGTAGTGGCTCCTGCGCCACCTATCTTAGGTTATTTGTACTATTTTATTACAGATTGTTGATATTGCTGAACGAAGAGAAAGGATATATTCTATCAACAACGTATGAGGAATTGGTCATTTGAAAAGCCTATTAAGTTGGCACAACTGTAGGAGTTTGGGCGGAATTCGTCGTTTAATTTGGTTACGGTACTCGAATTTCTCAGTTTATTTCAAGTATGTTTTCACAGGTGACAAAAATATGGAACAATGAATTTTTATCAAATTTTGTATTTCAAATAAAATTTTGTGTACTAAATCGCAGGCTTACGATGATTTGTTTTTATTAAAATAGTGTTCATAGGGGTGGACTACCAACGTTTTCACCGGAATATAAGATTGATAAAATAAAAATGATAACGCATTTAAGTTTAAGAGAAATAGTCTCTAACTAATAACTTTCTACAAGGCATTTTAGATACGAAATGCGATGCCTCTCTTATAGTTCCGAAAGAAAGGTATTTTGATCGAAAATTCAACATACGTAAAACGCAAAGGTTTCTGAATGCTTGCTAGAATAAGTCAATCCAAACCCACTTTCATAAAACGCAATACAACTTATGATGAGACATGACTCTGAGTTTGATATGCAAATCAATCAATAACCGAAAACGAGAAAACCACGTCAAAATCGATCAAAAGTCAAAGTAGTCTTTACTGTTTCTGTGATTATCGCGGTTTTGGCCGCTCGTAATTCTGCCAGAAGATCAGATAGTAAATAAAGCATTATCTAGGCCCTATGAGGCATTTGAGAGAGCAAATTCGTCGAACAATGTTAGATCAGATGGAAAGGCAACTCTAGTATTTTGCACCAAAATAATGCACCATCTCACAAGGCCGTCATTGTGAATGAATTTCAACAAATATCCAATAATTCAAATATCACCGTATTCGTCTGATATGACTGCAGCTGTCTTTTTTCTTCTTCCAAAACTCAAATCTCAGCTTCGAGTCATCGGTTTTTAGTTGATAGAAAGCATAAAAAAGAACTCGTGGCGAAAATTTCCAGAAAATGCGTTTGTAAATTGTTTTGATGGCTGATTTATTCGTTTGATTAAGTGTATTATTTAAGAGACTTTAAATTAGAATGAATAATAAATATTTTGTGTTTTTATTATCCCAAGTACTTTTCCGATAGAATTTACAGCATGAATAATTGGTTTCATGATCCACTTTTAGTTTTAAGGTGATGCAATTAAAACTTCAACAGAAATTTTTCGTTACAGAAAGCTGTTATGTATGCGTGGGTTAAGTACCAAATTTGCTCTTAACTTTTTTTTACGTGCTTTAAGTGCGCCGATTGTGTGTAGTGGCTTATGCGCCACCTATCTTAGCTCAATTGTACTATCTTTGAATCCCAAATATAAAACACATTTTACAATGTTGCCACACAAAATAAAGAAGGGTGTAAAACCAAACGTATATTTGTATGTATAAAGATTGCAGTTAGTGCTGAAAATATTTTGGTAAAATGTTTATCCAAAAATAATTTGGTTTGCTAAGTGATTGAACGTAACTGAAAAAATTGTGTTCTGTATCTTGGGTTGGTCATTTTTCACTTTTTCTACCGTGGAAATGAAATTGCAAATCGTTTTTGTTCCCGTTTCGTTTTGTTTGACTGCAAGTTCAAAGGAAATTTAAATATTTCTGCTACAAGACTAAATATAAATTCTGATGAAGAACTGATTATCCTACATTATTCAATATTATTTTTTCTTTCGTTCTGCATGCAAGTCCTGTTAATTAGTTATTTCAACAATAACAATCTTGAGATTTTCGCTTCAATGACAAAAATGCTTTTAATCAAAATGTTCTAGAAGATACTAAAAAATTATGTTCTTAATAAGTAGTATTTAAACCATTTTATTACAATTTACAATTAAAGTGTAGCAATTCCCATTTCAAACAAAAGTTTTCTACCTCTCCTTTGTCATGTGTGAACACCTGTCAACACCACCCCTGTGTGCCGCAAGACAAAAGACATGGACGGACAGTTGGATTTTTCCTAAAATTTCATACATTTCATAGACTCGCAGTGAGTGAATCGCGCACAAAGCAACAATTTCAAATTAAAACATCATCACATCATCATTGCACACCTGCAAATAATTTGTGAAACTTTTGGGTGGTTGCCTTTTCGGCTGCCAATAAATGCTGACGGTTGGTTAGTTGGCTGCTCCCTGTAGCGAGAAGTTATCGCGGGTATCATTCGCCAGCGGCAGCGGCAGCAACAGCATCAAAATCTTCAGTGTCGCCCATCATTTTCCCAATACTATTTCCTTTTAAAGTGCTTGCCAATTTTGTTTATCGCAAAAGATGGCCGTTTGAAGAAAAAAACTACAGAACGATTTCATTCGACACCCAATCATCTGATGGATTTGTGCACAGTGGTTTTGTGGCCTGGCTTAACTGACTGGGAAGGGGGTCTACATATACATACATATAAATACAGCTCCAAAAATAAGGCAGCTACAAGAATAAAGTTTTCTTAATTAGCTTTAGGTATTGATGATCATTTTGGGGTGGCAGCGTTTTATATGTAAGAAATACCTTGGACGAATAAATGAAGATTTTTTAGAAAATAAAAATTAGTCTTAATTCGCCGACACTATAGTCTCTGTTCTGCCTATTTTGATTTCCATTTCACCGTAGCAAACATAAAGTATACGCATCTCTATCGTGTTCTAAACAGCGAATACAATGAAGTCATTCCCTGATGGCAATACGGTCACGTTTAAGATCGACGGAGTTGCCTATAGACTACAAGTATTCAAAATTATGGATAACTGAATGAATGTAGTAAGACGTACTTCTGTTTAAACATAGCTATCATTGAAGGGGTAATGGCAATACGTTTTTCCTTTTCCACAAGTCATGTTCCGCCTATTTGCATTTCCATTTCACCGTAGCAAACATAGAGTATACGCATCTCTATCGTGTTCTAAAAGCGAATGCAATGAAGTCGTTCCCTGATGGCAATACGGTCACGTTTAAGATCGACGGAGTCGCCTATAGACTACAAGTATTCAAAATTATGGATAACTGAATGAATGTTGTGAAACATATTTCTGTTTAAACATAACTATCTTTGAAGCGGTAATGGCAATATGTTTTTCCTTTTCCACAAGCCATGTTCTGCCTATTTTGATTTCCATTTCACCGCACCAAACAATGAAGTTATTCCCTGATGGCAATACGGTCACGTTTAAGATCGACGGAGTCGCCTATAGACTACAAGTATTCAAAATTATGTTCCCGCTGAAACATAACTATCTTTAAAGCGGTAATGGCGATCCGTTTTTCTTTCTCCACAAACCACTTTAAATTAAATTCACACCTTTTACTCAAAATGCTTAAATGGGAAATGGTCACATTTCAGATCGACGGGGCCGCCTATAGACTACAACTATTTAAACTTATGGGTAACTAAATGAATGTAGTGAAGCATCATATAGTATGTATCTGTTTACACATAACTGTCTTTGTAGGGGCAGTGGCAGTATATTTTTCCTGCCTTACAAACCACTGTGCATTAAATGCACGCCTTCTACTTAAAATGCTAAAATGCCGGCACTGATTGCCATTTAATTTGAATTGCATCATTCCCTTGTGCATGAATGTCTCCTTGTCTGCTTTTATTTTATTTTGAACTCAGTCGATTTCGGTCGGCAGAATCTTCATTAAGTTTTCCCTTTGAGACTTGAGTCATCTTAAATAAAACGTGAAAGAAAATTCATGAATAAACAAAATATTTTCTTAATATTATATTTATTTCGGTATTTAGTTTTTATTGTTGCTGTTGTTTTTTGTTTAATCTTGAGTGGCTGACGTTTATCCGTGTTGAGGCATCTTCTACTCAACTAAATAAATATCCGTTCGTACGCAAATGAATACGATATGTATTGAGATAATTTCTTGCTGCCATAACTTTTCATTTTTGCTGTTACACATTTGTGGGATATTTCATAAACAGGGAGTGTGTGGGGTGGGGGGAAATATAAAGGGGAGGAAAATATAAAGATTTATGTGAGTACTAGCAAATATTTGAATATTGGCCAAAAGATTTTATGCCAAAGTGTTTATTGGCTGGTCGATTTCACGTAAAAGTGATTATTCCAAGTCATCACCAGCATCATCATCATCATCAGCATCGACATTTTGGGTAGAAAGAGGCCCATTCGTTCGCCTGCTTCTTACATCCATGCTCTGCCCGCCCCCCAATGACGTGAATAGTTTTTACAATCAGAACGGTCATGTGGTTTTCTCTTGTACCAGCTCATTAAGATTACGTTAATTGTTTTTGATTAATTAACGTTAATATGCCATATTTTGCGATTATATAAAGTGAATTATTTTTCTTAAAATTCGCATGATATGCCGAATTCTCAATATTATTTGTAAAACATGATCTTAAACATATGTTTTGCTATAGAATTTTACAATTTCTGTGTTTGTATAATGATTGTGTTTCTCTAACGTATATACGATATATCGTATTCGATATTAGCCCTGTATGCAATAATGACTATATTTATTTACCAATCGATGACAACTCATTTCCTGTGCTGTCTTAATTGTTTATTGAAACTTTTGGGCGCCAGTTTGAGAACTAATTTTATACACAATCTTAATGAAGCATAAATCCTCATTTATTTCATATCGATGCGCAAATTTTAACTAATAAATTGTTATGTCTCTTCTTCTCGTTGCAGGTAATTATGTTTATGTTTAAGCTAATCAATTAACACATTTGATGGTTGAGTTGCCCTACATTACGTAAGTCCATATGTTATTTTTTATATGAAAAAGAAAAAGAAATGCATAACACATCGACAATGGAGTAATTTTGCATTATTTTCAAAAAAAAAAAAAAAAATTAAATTAAATTAAATATTAGTTTCGGATATAAACATTAAAACACGTTAGGATATTAATGGCTCTGTCTGCGGAGACTCGACTTTTTATAGGTAAATTTGTGCCTCAGTCTACTGTGGACTAATTTGCTGTAGAAAAAATATAAATAGTCTACAGAATTTGTTGCACTCTGTAATTGATAATTGATATTTGTTTTCAGAAATTTCAGGATTTTCTATCGCAAAATGTATGCTCAGCAACTTGAGATCAATTCTCTACAGAAAATCTTGGAGCTGGTCTACTGAGGCTCCATGGTCAATATAAAATATATAATTGATATAGATTATATATATATATATAATATGTATATGTATATGTATATGTATATTTATATAATATATATAATCTATATCAATTTTCTGTAGAAAGCTTTGTGGGTCATTAAAGTAGGCTTAATTTTCAATATAAAATTTGGGATTGACTGAAGGAGTCTCAATAGTCTAAAAAACTTAGGGCTCGGACTGCTAATCACTGATGCTCCACTTTCTATAATATAAACGAAAAAGCAGAATAAATACCTATATTTACACACGCAAAAAAAAAAAATATTAAAGTAAAACAAACTAACAAACTCTCTTGCGTCCTTTGACTGAGATGTGGGAGAACTTCTCACATTCAGTGAGCTTGCACGCGCATTCTGTCTTTAGAGTCCCTCAACAGTTTCGACTCTCTCACAGTTTAACGGGACGCTGCCGTCACAGTTTGAGAAGAGGTAACCAAACTTCTCGCTTACTTGACTACACTCGAATAGTCTTGTCAGACACATCGTGCAGATCTCACCGCTCACAAGTAATACTAAGTGGCTGTATGCGGTAGTGGTGTGCAAAAAAGAGCAGACTGTTCTTTTTTCACTGTGATTGCAAAGTCACAGTTGGTCACTGTGATTGAAAATAGCAAATCACTGCGATTGCTCTTTTTTCTACTAAACCAATGCAACTCTGTTAAAAGAGCAATCTGCTTTGGCAATCTGATTGGAAAATCACAGTATTCGCAGTGAATCGCTGCGATTGCTCTTTGCACTACTTCTTATATACTGTGATTCAGTTAGATGTGTGACTGAATCACAGGGTGCGCTTAATATTGTGATTGCTCTTTTTACCAACACAGGAATGGCTATGGCGTTGCATGTTTTTGTAGGTATATACAGTTTGATACCAAACACAGCGACAGGTTGTTCCGTTAAGTTACATGAATTGTTGTTTTTGTTATTTTATTGTTTAATTGAAAAATACATGGATGGTTTTCGGTTTTACTTAATATTTTTCTGTTACTTTGTTCATATTTATTTAAAAAATTGTTCGGCAAAGTCATCAACCGCAATTTTTAGTTGTTTCTGTTTGAAGTGCATTTGTTTTGTTCTCCTTCAAGGTTTGAGCGCTCTACGCTACAAATCGCAGTTTCAATCACCGTTTATAATCACTGTGATTGACAAATCGCAATCACAGTTTTCACTGTGGTTGGCAAATCACCGTTTTGCACACCTCTAGTATGCGGAATTGAACCCGCGATTAGCGAACGATAGTCACATATACATAAACATATAGTCACATACATAATCAACGCGTCTCGGTCGGTCTGTGACCAAACGAGTTTATTATTTTAGTATTCCAATACTAAAATGTCGAGGAATTATATATTTCCATACTGAAATTTTTCTTTCAAATTTTACAATATTTGTATAATTCAATAATTCAGTATATTAGTAATTCACTATGTCCGTAACTCGCTATTTTAGTATTGCACTATTGTAATATTCTGGTGTTTCAATAATTGATTGATATTTTTTTTTTTTCAAAAATTGATCAATTATTGTGAGAACAATACATTATGCGTTATTCAAAATATTGCCCAGTGTTGCTCACTACTTTTTTCCATCGTACCGCTAGCGTACGAATACCACATCGATAGAAAGCTTTATCTTTTAGGGCTATTCAGAAGCTGATCTAATTTTTGGTTTCTTCATACAAAGAAGACACAAAAATGTTGGGAAAAATGTTATTTATTTTTCAATATAATCTCGTTTTAGTTCGATACACTTCTTGCAGCGGTATTCAATAGCTTCTATACCCTGTTTATAATAAGAACTATCAAACTATTAACCGCAGACACCCACTTCTTCACTGTTGGCAAATCTTTTACCACCGAGGCATTTTTTCAAGTTTGGAAATAGAAAATAGTCCGATGGAATCAAATCTGGCGAATAAGGTGCGTGATGAAATAATTCGAGCTTTAGTTCATTAATTATGACCATCGCAATAATGGATGTGTAAGTGAACTCGGAGCATTGTCCGAAATATGAAATGAAATACAATGCAATGCAATAAATTAGCATAATATTCACTGTTGATGGTTTTTCCTTAACTGATAATAATCAATAAAAATAATCTCATGCGCATCCCAGAAAAACAGACTCCATGACCTTGCCTGCAGATGGAACCGTCTTTGCCTTCTTTGGACATGATTCTCCCATTCCAGTCTACTGCTTTAACTGTTCCTTTGTGTCAGGCGCGAAGTGGTGGATCCATGTCTCATCCATAATTATAAATCGACGTAAAAATTCTGTTTTATTGCTGTAAAACATCGCCAAACTCTCAAATTCTACTGAAACATATTCACGACGCTGTTTTTGCTCTATTGAAAGCAAGCACGGCATCGATCTTGCACCGAGTTTTAACATCTTCAAATCTTCGATCAATATACGCTGTATGGTACTTTTTGAAATGCCTATCATGCAGGACCAGGCTTTTGAAATACTGTCGAAGCTTGGTGTGACGAATTGGAGGAAAAGCGCAGAAGATCGAAAAGCTTGGAATTATTTTCTAGATAAGGATGTCTATTCCAGTTGCCACCTAAGAAGAAGGAGAATCATTTCAGCTAGCTCACGCACCTTCAGCCGACGATCATTCAATACCATTTTGTGGATTTTTCTAACCGTATCTGGTGTGGACACCTTAGTTGGTCGATCAATTGCTTCGTCTTAGCAGCTCGTACGGTCTCGTTTAAGTTCTGCTACCGATCGATCGATCAATTGCTTCGTCTTAGCAGCTCGTACGGTCTCGTTTAAGCTCTGCTGCCCAATATTTTACAGTCGTAAACGAAGGAGCAGACTCCCCCAGAGTAGAATCTAACTCGACTTTAATATTGTTTGGACTGAGACTTTCCAAAGGAAAATTATGAATTACACAACAATGACCAATTTTGTTCCATGTTTACAAACTCACTGAGATCGTTTATTATTCATGGATCAAATAAAAATACTAAACAACGTGGCGCCTGGAAGTTTAAAACACATGTTTTATAAGTTTGCCAGTTTTCACCAAAATAATTTTATTCAAAATACAGGCACCTTCTATACGTCAGTTTGCCTACTTTTGGAACCGCCCTCGTATGATTTAAAGCGCTGCTCACACAAGCCAAATAAGTGATATTCTGAAGGAAAAGTCTTATGACGACTTTTGGTGGAATAAGGTTTGCAATTGAGAGTTTCTGATTACGATGTGACCGGCTTTCCACCTTCTAGTCGTGTATTATCATTCAATAGAACAATTTTCTCGTATCTTAAGCAGTTCCAGTACCTTTGAATGATATTGAAGGTTTTATTTAGCACAGTTAGAATTATTCGTTTTAGGTTAAATATGCATCGTTTTGATGGATAACTTGTTGCCATTTTGAAGGTAATTTCATTCTATGTCTCTCTCATGGAAACCCTTATCCCTATTGGCAAAAAACAACCTAATTTTTCACCAATAAAATTATTTCGTCATAGACAGAAACTTAGATGGTAATTATTTGGTGCAGGGCCCGGACTGTGATATACATACGTAAGAAACTCTCAATCAAGCTTACGGAGTTTCGACGTACGAATATATGGTCAGTAGTTGTCCTCATGGCGCACAATTCCTATACTATTGGTCACAGCTGGCTGCTTCTGGAGTGGCTGCTCCCTTCAGCAGGCTCAATTCAATTGTTGACAGTGCTGCTTATTGACGATCCCCTCCCAATGCTGTCAAATAAATAGCTAAACTTTAGTCACCATCAATTCTAGCTAGTAGGCAATGCCCTGTCAATTCTGTCAAATAAACAGCTAAATTTTCGTCACCGTCAATTCTGGCTTGGCCATTCTTTATGACATCTCATCGCGATTCAACCACGACCGTTTTACGTTGTCGTAATTGAGCCAATTTTCATTACCAGTCACAATTCGAAATGGCCAGATTTTGTTGCGACTCACAAATGGGAACACGGCTTAGACAGTCTAATTATTTATATCCGAATTAAGAGTTTGACACCGTCAATTCTAGCTGGTAGGCGATGCCCTGTCAATTCTGTGAAATAAACAGCTAAACTTTCTTCACTGTCGATTCTGGCTTGGCCATCCTTTATGACGTCTCATCACGATTCAACCACGACCGTTTAACGTTGTCAAAAGTGAGACATTTTTCATTACCAGTCACAATCCAATCACATTTCGAAATGGGTCGATTTTGTTGCGATTCATAAATGAAAACTTGGCTCAGACAGTCCAATTATTTATATCCGAATTAAGAGTTTGACACCGTCAATTCTAGCTAGTAGGCGATCCCCTGTCTATTCTGTTAAATAAACAGCTAAACTTTAAATTCTGCCTTGGCCATCCTTTATGACGTCTCATCACGATTCAACCACGACCATTTAACGTTGTCGTAAATGACCTACTTTTCATTACCAGTCGCAATCCAATCACATTCCGAAATGGGTCGATTATGTTGCGATTCACAGATGGAAACTTGGCTAAGACAGTCCAATTATTGATAGTTTATATCCGAATTAAAAGTTTGACCGCAAGGTAGCAGCTCGTAGTAGATGATTCCCAAAAAAAACCACACAGGAAAACATACACAATCCCGTCTTGACCACCGCTTGCACCAGCTGTCTGCAATTCAACCACAACCGTTTTCACTTGATATTGTCGTAAATGATTTATTTTCCATCAGCAGTCACCATGCGCTTTAAAAATGGGTCGATTTTGTTGCGACTCAACAACGATTCGCACATGTAGATTCGTTCTATGAGATTTTTTTCCCCTTTAACTCGTGCGGCACCCATCCATTAAACTTCTTCTTTTGTACAATCTTATTCAAATGATTTCAAATAGTGCAATGTTTAGGTACTGGGTAATTGAAACAGTCATTACATGACGGTCTAACAATTAGCTTTCCAGAGCCTGGTGCATTTTTGACATCAAAATTACATCTACACGGAATCGGCTAAACAAAAATTAAGCATTACTGGCTGTTACAATATCAGGATCATAAATGTTGTTTACATTTACGCTCGCCTGTCTTGCGATTTTGCTTTTATAGCAGAAAAATATAGTTATGAAATATGGCTGATGTTCATTTGACGAACGTTCAAACTATACTCAATGTCAAGCAATCGCAAAACTGACTGAAATCTTATCCTTCTAACGCCATCTATCAGAAATCGATGACGTTTACACAACGTGAGATACAGATTACTAAAGCCATCTATAGGAAAAATAATGGATTTCATTTTACAATACCTGTTACATAACTTCTGGTGAGTATTTCTGTAAGCTTGGTATAGTTTAGAATTTTTGAATTCTTTGTTTCAAGAATTTTAACTTTTCGCGTTTTGTTGCCAGGTCTCTATCTTTCTTTCTCTCCCTTCTCTGCAGCAGTTTTTTCAGTTGCTCTTCAGATTAAGAATATTAACCACATAAAACTCCAAACAAACTTCTAATATTTTGAGGACGTTAATTTTATTAGATTTTTCTTAGCTCACCTCAATCCTCCAATTTATTGGGCTGTGGATCCTCCGGGGTCACCTCTACAATTCTAACAATTTACAATCTGTAATCTTGTAATCTGTCAACAACACCGAACTAATTAAATCTGTTCAGTATTTTCCGTTTATATAGTTGTGTGATGAAATGCAAACATTTCCTTTCAATCTATTATAACGTAGTGCTAATTTTAAATTTTTCTTAAATTCTCGAAACATTTGGAAAATCCTAAATTAATTTTCTTAGAAGATTTCTTACTGAAATTACTCTGGCACATTTGCAACCATAAATTTCAATTAGGATTTCTTAATAACAACTGACAGAAATGCACATTTTTACCAATTAACGACCACATTAGTACATTCAGCCGTGTCTTTCGGGCGTGTACATTAAATTAAATTTAATGTTAAATTGTAAACATTTTTAATAACATTTACAACCTACAATTTGTGGCTAAAAACAACAATTTTCACTCACAGCGAAGAGCATCCGGGTATGATCACATGGATGCAACGTAAATTATCGAGCCAAAACATCATCTCTATCTAGTTTGCCGTTCTTTGCTGTAGTTTATTATTATTTCGTTCAGTGTATTTACGCTATTTGTAATCTAATTCAGTTCACCTTAATGTGTCGTTATCATTCAACACTTTGTTGTAAATTTCGATAGAAATTAACGTCACTGATTTTGAAATGTTTTATATTCAAACATTCTCGTACAAATAAAATTGGCAGCAATTGTTGCATACAAACAGTATAGAGTGACACAAATCAAGGTCATTCAATGCGCGATTTCGAAATTTCTTCGCAAATCTCATCGCTCAATATTTATTAGCGCTCATCTTATTTAGAGATGTAAAAGGAGGATTTTGCACTAATCTTGCCAAAATGTTTGATAAACAAAAATATCCCCATTCTGCTGTTTTTAATCGAAAATTTATCGAAATATTCTATGTACGAATATATTTCAAATTAACCTCATATTGATCCTGAAATAAATTAAAGAACCTTAAATATATCTTTAGGAAAATTATTGTCAAATGTACTTTCCTATAACAAAAATTTGCTCCGCAGAAAATTTTCTTTACATGAAAGATTTCCGCATATGCGGACGCAGGTACTTTACTCTATGGGGGCAGTTTCGCCTCGGACAATTGCTCTATAGGAAGAGACACTTCGCTCTATGCGGAATGTGTCGCCTCAGGCAACTTGCTCTATAGGGAAATTGTCGCCACATGTTCTTTGCTGTGTAGGAAAGGTATTGCCACAGAAACTTCTCTATAGGGAAAGTGCCGCCTCAAATAGTTTAGTCTATATTGAAAGTGGACAAATTGCTCTATAGAAAAAGTTTTGCTACAGATACTGCGCTCTATAGGGAAGCTATGACCACAGACAATTTGTTCTACAGGAAGAATATCACCATGGAAACTTTGCTCTGTAGGGAAATTGTCGCCACAGACATTTTGCTCTGTAGGAAAAGTGTCGACATAGTCAATTTTCTCTATAGAGAAAATGTCACCGCAGATAGCATAGTCTATATGGAAAGTGGACAATTTGCTGTATAGGAAGAGTATCGCTACAGACACTTCGTTCTATAGGGAAGGTATCGCCACAGACAATTTGTTCTATAGGAATAATATCACCATAGACACTTTGCTCTATAGGGAAATTGTCGCCACAGACATTTTGCTCTGTAGGAAAATTGTCGATATGGTCAATTTTCTCTATAGAGAAAGTGTCACCGAAGATAGCTTAGTCTATATGGAAAGTGGACAATTTGTTCTATGGGAAGAGTATCGCTACAAACACTGCGCTCTATAGGGAAGGACAATTTGTTCTATAGAAGCATATCGCCATAGACACTTCGCTCTACGGGGAAATTGTCGTCACAGACATTTTGCTCTGTAGGAAAATTGTCGATATAGTCAATTTTCTCTATAGAGCAAGTGTCACCGCAGATAGCTTAGTCTATATGGAAAGTGGACTATTTGCTTTATAGGGAGAGTATCGTTACAGACAAGGGAAGGTACCGCCTTGGACTATTACCTCTATAGCGTAATTGTCGCCAGACGCTTTGCTCTGTATGAAAAGTGTCACCACAGTCAATTTGCTGTATAGAGAAAGTGTCTGAAAGTGCCACCACAAATACCTTTTTATCATAGACATTTTTTCTCTAATGAAAGTTAACATTTTTTATACTTTCATCAGAGTGGATGGAGGAAGCATATATGAGTGAATACGGCAAAAAAAAATATAAAGCTCCGTAAGGAAGCGTTTGAAGTACGAAATGTCTTCTGAACTAATCTGTTTCATTTGTGCCAGGAATTTCGACAATCCTTTTAAGCGTGCTTTTTAAATGATCAATTCCCGGCACCATCTTAACAGAATGGAGAAGAGATATGACTCACTGAAGACATCTAATGAAAGCGCTCAGAACTTGTTGCTTAATCCAGTCACCTTTGCCCTTTTTTTATACGAAAGTCTTCTTCTCAGGTTCATTTCTGAACGAGGGACTACAATCAGGTTTTGTTCGAAATAGAGGCATCTTTTACATAATATTATTTGTTAATTTAGTTATTTCTCTATGCTTAGAGTAATTTCTAATTCGATTTTTTCCTATATTGAAAATATCTCTACCGGCATAAAATCAATTTTAAATTGTTTTGTTTTTCGGCCTTTTTTAATCCTTAATGGGTTAATTGGGGGATTTGTAAGATAATAAATAGCTATAAATTTGGAACTGAAAACAATCTTCACGCATATATAGACTGACCTTGCTCATAATTTATACATTTTTTGAAATTAGAATTATTTATTTGATTCAAGAAACAAACAATTCGGTCTAGAACATTTATCAAGTTGCAAAGATTTTGACAGCAATATTTTCAGGAAATTAGAATAACAACAAATAAAAATGACAAAACATATACAGTTCATATATGTATGTATATATATATATATATATATATATATATATATATGTATATATACATATACATATTTTTCGGAATTCTGGCTGTTTCTTTGTTTATTATTATAAAGTATTAAAGTAATTATTTTGTAAATTGTTTTTGCAAAGAATTTATATGTTTTATCTCTTTATTTTTTGCTTTCATTTCCTTTTTTTTCTAACTTTTTAATAACATTTTGTATTGTTCGATTGTTTATTAAACAAATAATTAATATAGACGTTTTCTTTATGGTTTTTGTGCATTTCGTTGTGAACGTCAGTGAGAGGAGACAGACATCGTTAACAATGCAGGCAATTAAAAAGAAAAAAATCGATTCCTCTTTACCTTTGCCAATTTTCCAGTGAGCAATTTAAGAGGAGTCTTCTGCTGTTGCTTTTTTTTTGTTGTTTGCAATCGATGATGTTGCCATCATTAATTAATAATTGTTAACGAATTCCAGTTATTACTGGTTATTATTATTAAGGGGTTGCTAACAGTCTTGTTTTTTGCTGCCGCCGTTCTTAATTAAAAAAAAACAAAAAGAACCAGAATTTTGAATTGATATAAAAAAAATATGTAAATCATCATAATGATAGGTTTAAATACTGATTTGTTTTTGAATTAGTCCAAAATATCGTATAAATTAAAGTTTATTATAACCTTTGGATTTGTTGTTTTTGGTTTACGGTTGGTTAAATTTCACCGTCCTTCTAAGATTAGTTTCTTATTAATGTTATTGATGACCGATCGATCATCAGGTCGTAAACATCAACGTCAGTATTTACGTAAATGGCTTAAATTGATTTTAATAGCAGTTTTCCAAGTTTTATACCGACAGACAAGGTATAAACGTGATAAAATTGTCTTTCATATATCGAATATCAAAGAATCTTAACTTATATGTATGTATGTCGTGTCATAGTCGTACTTTCGATTATGTAGAAAATGTGCATATTTCGGTGTTGATGATTTCGATTGTAAGTGTGAAATTCGACAAAAGCTGTCGCAATGTAATCTCCGAGAACGATTCCAAACTAACTGACCTAACAAAGAAGACAAAAAAAAAATCGCAAAAAATGTTCTTTATTTTTCAATATAATCACTTTTGCGATATTCAATAGCTTTTATAACCTGTTTATAGTTAAAACTGTCAAACTCCTTAAAATAACCATAAACAGCAGACTTTATTGTTGGCAAAACTTTAACCATCAAGCCATTTTTTCAAGTTTAGGAAAAAAATAGTCCGAGGGAGCTAGATCTGGTGAATAAGGTGCGTGATGAAGCAATTCGAACTTTAATTCCTTAATTTTAGCCATCGCAATTGTGGATGTGTGAACTGGAGCGTTGTCTTGATGAAACAACACTTTTTTCTTCGCCAAATGCGGTATTTTTTTTCATAATTTCATTATCTAAACGCTGCAATAAATTAGCATAATATTCATAATATTGATGCTTTTTTCTTTCTAAAGGTGATCAACGAAAATAATCCCATACGCATTCCAAAAAAATCGACGCCATGACTTCGCCTTCGTCTTCTTTGGCCACGATTCTCCCATTCCAGTCCACTGCTTTGACTGTTCCTTTGTCTCAGGTGTGAAGTGATGGATCCATGTCTCATCCATGGACATAAATCGACGCAATAATTCAACTTTATTGCAGTGAAATACCATCAAATAACCTAGTGACGACGCTGTCGTCTTTGGTCTACTGAAAGCAGGTCAATATTCGATGTATAGCACTTTTTGAAACGCCAATCATTTCAGATAGTTCATACACCTTCAGTCGAAGTTGATCCAATACCATTTTATAGATTTTCTTAACCGTGTCTGCCGTGGACACTTCAATTAGTCGGACACAACAGTGTTCGCGTTGGCAGCTCGTACGGCCTCGCTTAAACTCTGCTACCCAATATTTTACAGTCGTAAACGAAGAAGCAGACTTTCCCAGAGTAAAGTCCAAAATGGCTTTAATATTGGCTGGACTAAGGTCATTCAAATGGAAATATTGAAATACGTAACGGTGATCAATTTTTCCGATGTTTACAAATTCACTGAAATCGTTTACTTTTAATGGCACAAATGAAAATACTGAACAACGTGGCGCCTTGGTACTACAGGCGCCATCTATACGAAGTGTGATAAAAAAATAACCGTTATTTTCAATTTTTTCAAACAGTATTTATTTATCCATCAATATCTATCTTGTCTCCTTCAAAGTAATCCCCCTCAGATATAATACACTTCTGCCAGCGTTTTTTTCCAATCCTCGAAACACTTCTGAAACGCGCTTTTTGGTATCGCCAATACCTCCTGTTTCCATATTTCTTTTATCCACTCAATCGTAGCAAAACGCTTCCCTTTCAGCGGTGTCTTCAATGTTAGGAAGAGGAAAATGTCAGCGGGGGGCCAAGTCCGGTGAATACAGTGGTTGAGGCATGATTACGGGTTTGTTTTTGGCCAAAAACTCACGCACAAGTATCGATGTGCGAGCTGGTGGTGCGTTATCATGGTGCAAAATCCATGATTGGTTTTTCCACAATTCTGTGCATTTCTAACGAATTGCTTCGCGCAAACGGCGCATAACTTCAAGGTAGTATTCCTTATTGACCGTACGGCCTTGTGGATGGAGAATTCATGATGCACCACGCCATTGCAATCGAAGAAAACAGTGAGCAAAACCTTCACATTTGACCGAACTTGATGTGCTTTTTCGGTTTTGGCTCTTCTGGACGCGCTTCAATTGGGATGATTGGGCTTTGGTTTCAATGTCATAGCCATACACCCATGATTCGTTATGACCTTTTTGAGGAAATTTGGATCGTCGTTGAAGACGTTCAACAGCTCCTGAGCGATGTCCATGCGACTTTGTTTTTGTTTAAAATTTGGCAATTTTGGAACAATCTTCGCTGCCGCACGTTTCATGCCTAAAACATCCGTAAAAATTGCTTGGCATGCCGAACGATATGCCAACATCATCAGCAACCTCTCTAATAGTGATTCGACGATTATCCAAAATCATTTTTTTCACTGCTTCAATGTTTTCATCGGTTGTTGACGTGCTCGGGCGACCAGGACGAGCATTGTCATTGACATCTTCTCGGACTTCCTTAAACCGGTTATACCACAATTGAACTTGTGTTCTGCTCATAGTAGACTCGCCAAACGCCACAGTCAACATTTCAAATGTCCTTGCACATTTAATTTAATTTTTTTGCACAAAACTTAATGCAGTTTCTTTGATCCATTTTTTCGAATAGTAAAAAACCGAAGAGTACACCAAAACACAACTAATCTTTTTACCTGTCAAAAACAAACTGGCAATCCAAAATGGCTGATATTGTCAACATATGTAACAGACATGTGTACCAACATAATGCGAAAATCGAATATACCTAACTCACGAAATTTTATAATAACGGTTATTTTTTTGATCACACCTCGTACGTCAGGTCGACTAATTTTGGGGCCGCTCTCGTATGATGGGTTTTTAAGGAAATTAAAAAAAAGAAAAAAATAGGAAAAGTGGAAAAACAGGAAAGAATAATTTACAGACATTTCAGTCGCGTGAATCGACTTACCTTCTTCCACAAAAAGCTTTTTTTGCGCAGGTTTAAAAGTGTGTGCAGAAGGGGCGTGAAAATCGCTCAACAAATGCCGTTAATTAACGCATAATCACACAAGCAGTATTTGGGGTTCTTGTCATGTTTTTTAATTTTAATGTGCACACGATTTTTGCGGATAATTATTTTTCAAATCCATTGCTAGCAGCCCTAATTTTGTAAATATATGTCAACATCTAAGAACAGAAAAACTGTATTTTGAGGTTTGCGGGTAATTAGTTGTCAAATCCATTGCTAGTAGTCCTAATTTTGCAAATATTTGTCAACATCTGAGAACAGGAAAACTGTATTTTGAGATTTGCGGGTAATTATTTTTTAAGTCCATTACTAGCGACCACAATTTTGTAAATTTTTGTGAATTGTATTATACCTGTATTTTTGTATTTTGTATTGTATAAATTGTTTATTGCCTAAAATTTTTCATAGTTTGCTAATGAAATATTCGGAGCCCTTTTCTATCAGATATATAATTAGATAATTTCAACGCTGAAATTATGTTGTTGAAATGAGTTTTAAGAAATGCTGACCAATTTTATTATACCCTCTTAGACGTATATTTACCCAGCTCTTTTAGTTTAGTTTTCTGCTGTTCTCTTTGCACACATCGTTCTAATATACACGACAGTTGTCAGATGGCGCTGTGGTTTACACCGACATTTCTATCAGGCAAGTAAAGCCGAACATTTACAGATGGCGCCCGTTTTTATACAATAATATCCATATCCCCACTGTTGTGTTTGTCTCGAATGTCCCTTTGCCAACATTCGTGTAGATATGTATTTTGAAAAGTTTTGCGTCACACACTTTTCCTCTTTTAAGTAGTACTACGATGACACCCAATGTCAACCTTATGACCTTGTGAACTTTTTATGACCAAGCCAAGACACGCAGCTGTCAACAATAATACTAAAGGTGCTCTACGGACAATGAATTATCACCCGAACTTAATCTACTTTTGCTGTGACATTTGGTCATCAGGGAGTCATCGCTCTTTTGCGTGTGATGTTTCCAGTGTGTTTTTATTTTTAATATTTTTGTTATTGGTTAACCTATTTCGGTTTAGCATTGTTTGCAAATAAATTACAAAAAGAAAAGAATGAGTAAAACAAAACTGAATAATTACCAAAAACTAATCGCTCGTGTCCTCATAAATTAACACTTTAGACCGTTTATTTTTTATTGAAAACAATTTATATTCATTTTATATTGTTTCCCAGTCATAAAAATACCATCAAGTGGTAAAATTTGTAGTATAACTCATATTGACGAATCGCCACTATACATTATACACTACAAATGTTATTATATACATATGTTTATGTGGAGCTAGTTTGTTATTTATGTTAATCAGCATTTCTAATAAAAAAAATTGAATTTAAGATTTTATGATTTTAAGATTTTTGTGACTTGTTTTTCGCTTTGTCAATGACGACATCGCCGACATCTCGCTGTTGAATTTATTTATTTATTTATTTGCTAGATTACGCTGATGACTGTTCGACCTATTTGTCTGTCCTTCCACCGTGCATATTGAAAAAGTAATAAGTTTGTATTTTTCATATTGCCAGCTGTGGTGATAATGCAGATTTGTTAGCGGATAAGTTTAATTATTGCATGTAACACAGAATTAATGTTTCGAAATCAAATTTGCTGTCCTGAAAAGGTACATGTCCCGTGTTGTTAAATTAATTTCCGTCAGTATAAATATGTATTTCTATGTCTCCATCTACGTTTCAATTTTTTTGATACGACTACTCCGCATGAACTTCTCATGTTACATGACTTCAAAGCAATGTTCTATGGGGCGTATGCAGTTAATGTTAGAGTTGTTTATAACTCATACGTAAGTAAGCACTTTTTAAGTGACTTGAACACCATCTATCATAGATTAATTGTACTATACCAATAACTACCCAGAAAACGTAATATATTGGGGATTAGATGAAAAACGCGTTAAAAATTTATTGTATGTAGATAAGGAGAAAGTTTAAGTAATGGACACACCACCTATCGTAGGTTAATCGCACTATTCGAATAACCAAATAATAAGGAATAAAGAGAAAGTTTAAGTAGTGGACACCACCTATCGTAGGTTAATCGTACTATTCGAATAACCAACTACAAGACGTAAAATATTGGGTATTACTTAAAAAACCCATTAAACATTAATTCGGTAAAAATAAAATTAAAGTAATAGACACCACCTAACGTATGTTAATTGTACTATTAAAATAACTATCCATAAGACGTAAAATATTGAAGATTAGATTAAGAATGCATTAAACATTAGTAAAGGAGTTTAAGTTTAAATAATGGACACCATTTATCATAGGTTAATTGTAGTATTCCAATAAGTTTAGGCTAAAAAAACATAAAACATTTATTTTGTAAGGAGAAAATTAAAGCAATAGATGATACTGCTGTCACTTATTCATTCAGAATCAGACTTTTTTTTAATATTATTCAAATTGTTGATTATTTTTATTATTTAAAAAAATGAAAAATGGATTCCTTTCTCTCCTCCCCGGTTTGAGATAATTTGAAATTTGTTGTTATTAAGAGGATTTTGATAAATTTGAAAGAAAATTAGAGCATATTTAGGAAAAGCTCTTATCTTCACCCATATTTTTAGTTCGCAAATTCCTTATTCTTCGATTTAATTCAAAAAAAAAATTTTTAATTTTTGACATTAAATTTGGAAGTTATCTGTTAAAAATCGAAAAAGTTTAGACGAAGCAGGCAAGTTGTTTAGACTGTGCACGGATGTCAACATTAGACAACCGGTCATAATATATTGAACTCATAATACATTGATATTTTTTCTGACGTTCATTCCACAGCATCTATCGAATGATAAATAAAATAAAAGGCACAGCTATTAGAAAAATTGTGAAAAAGCTAAATTGGAATGTACGAGCAAGTTTTTTCTTACTGGGGCAACGTAACCTCGCCCATAACTTGGGCGTTCCCTTTCAAATGACTGGTTCCTTCCAGAACCTATAAAATACTGCCTGCCCTAAATTGCTTTTAATTAACGAACGAAAGGTAAAAAATATTAGAAAATTCCGAAAAGGAATTACTTATCAAAAGTTGGATTTAATCCTTGTGGAGGGAATGTCGACTAATTAATGGGCATTTCAAATTCTCCCTCCACTCTTCTCATACATACATATTGACGACTTTGTCTTTTTTCCATAGCAATTTTTTTTCTTAGTACTTTTCAATAATTACTATGGACATTTTGGGCTGGTTCCTCAAATAGCTTATGACCCGATATGGCCGTTTTCTTTATCTATTAACAGACATAATTCATAATTCAAAACTTAGCTCAGTCTTTGTGTAGGAAAGTTCATTCCTAACGAACCCAATTTGACCACCTTCAATCCAAAAAGTAGACAAAATTGTATCTATCCATCGACAGATAGGTGAGCGTGTGAGAAACGTGTGGATATAACTGTTTTTTTTTTTAGTGAAGAACTGTACTTTTTATTATTTTCAACAACCCCGCCCGCAATAGGGCGGTTCCACAACAAATTGTGTAAGTCGGAATAGTTTTTCCAACTCCTATTGAGAACCACCATTCATTTTTCTGGGGAGTGGATTCCGACTTTACACAATTGATATTTTTGTATTAAATTGTAGCCTCTTAGTTTAAACAGTGCGACCCCTATTGTGTCTTCAAGGGAAAAGCCGAGGTATACCGCTTAAACTCAAGTCTTGAACACCAGATATCTTCGTAGACCCCCATTTTCCTTCTATTGAAATGATGCCTACATCATTAAATCCTGGACATATCGCACGTATTAATAGAAATCTTCTGGAACGTATACGTTATGTTGTAGATTTGTGCCTCATACGTTCATCACATTTACGTACATTTCGCATATCATTATCGTATGTTAACTGTAATGAGTTATTTTGAACTCGTGGCTGCTCTTTTTAGAGGTTCAAAGAACCTAAAAATAAATAGAATGTAACCGTACTGAAGGTGAGAAACTCTTCCACATCGCTTACGTGGCATACAAAGAAATTTGTGGTTTGTTTTTTACTCTTTTTTTTTTTTATTAAAAGTTCGCAAACAAAATTTGTTTCCCCCACTGTTCGCTCTGCCATACAGCTCCCTGTTACCAAATCATGACGTTTTTATTGTTTGTTATTGCTTTTATTTCTTTCGTTTTGAATTCAAAATTTAGATAACAAAAAACTGGATCTGTTCCCACTTGACGAGAAAGAACCACCCCACCCCACCCAGAGCGTTGGCGGATGGAACTAGGAAAACTCAAATAATTTGACAAAAAAATATTGATAAAGATTTATCGATTAGATCATAGAATTTAGATAAGGTATACTTCAAGTGCATATTAAACATAACGCTTGATTATTTCTATTCTTTGATGGCTGTTAAATATCGCTACTCTAGTTAAGAGTTGCCAAGTGTTAGCGTTTGGTACAATTCTGTAAAATACAACAAAAGTGGACGTCTTTTCTTAGATGCTAATTCTGGCAACTTTGGCCTAGGGTGGAATAATTCCAAGCCTTTCGGTCTTCTATATTTCTTCTTCAATTTGACACTTTATATTTTGCTAGCATATAGGAAACATGCGCAGCCTATCAACTTAATTTTCGAAGATTTTTTACGTTGGAGTGTTGTGATCCTTGTAGACGATGGCACACAAATCGTGCTACTGTCAACTGTCAATGGGGATCGTTATTAAAAGGTGTTGAATCAGTTCTTTTTTTACTCAAAAATGCGCCGAAAACGTATCAACAGCATTTGGTTCCGGTAAGATGCAGCAACTGCAGACACATAGCCAGACCGGTTATGGCAGAGCTCCAACGAAAATTCCCAAACAAATTAATATCCAGAAACTCAACTTTCCCCTGGCTTCCAAGGTTACCTGACGCGATTGCAACAGACTTTTTTTATGGAGTTATGCCAAGCAAGAGGTGTACAGAACGAAACCAAGAAATTTGGCAGAATTTAAACAGTTCATTAAAACAATAATTGAGGCGATCCCGAATGTCTAATTTTTTTATCAGGCGTCGCATATGCGTGAATAACCATGGAGGTCACTAACGGCGGTCTATCATTTTCAAAACCAATTAGTTATACATATATATTAGATTGATTAAAAAAAGGTATTTGAATTTTTCATTGTCGCACAATTGGTGCGCCACCCTGTATTTTGAGGGACGCGACCACGTCCATGTCGACATTTTTGAATTAACGATGTTGAATCTATTAATGGGTTATCCATTTCGTGGTTTCAAAACCGCTGGTCTAGCAAGCCTTTCAGCTGTTTAATACCTGTCATTTGAAGTGTTATTTATTAAGTGAAAGATTTGCCATTTACGAATATGGATCTCTTAACAACCGAAGAACGCGCACAAATAGTTGAAACTTACTATAAAAGTGATGATTCAAACGTAGGCTTTCAATTGAACAAAATTCTCTTCAGGGATGAAGATCAGTTCTCATTCGGTAGTTACGTCAACAAGCAAAATTTGTGTCTTAGGGAACCCAGAAGCCATTGTATCGGAAAAAGGGACTGTTTGGTGCGCATTACGGTCTGAAAATGCATTGAGCACTATTTTTTGGAAAACTACCTCAAAAGGATCCACTGCTGCAACCAATCCAGAGGTAGGCAAGATCCAAGCATTATAATGAAATAGAAGTTTCATCAAAATTTTAGCTTTATGTCTGTTTTATTTAACCCTATTTGAAAACAAAAAATGGATAACCCTATATTTAATCATCATGACGACTACATGATGCCGATACTTTTCGTTAAAGATGATGAGTCTATATATATACGTATCGGAGTATTTTCCTCCCCCGTAGACGGCTTCTATTATTCATCTCATAACCGAGAATTCGACTTGTTATCAAATCGCTAGACTAGTCTATAATAGCTTATACTTGCAAGCAATGTTCCTCTCCTAATATTTAGGCTCACATTATTCATGTTATTAACGGCGGTGCCAAGATAGATGAAATTTCTTCCTGCTTCAAAAATTTAATTTTTAATCTACACTTAGAAACTCAAATAATTTGACGCCATCATTGTCGGAAAAAATATGTTTTCGTTGTTCTTTTTTTCAGCCAAATCCACTAAAAATCGCAAAGCATAATATTTAACTAAAAACATTGAATTGTTCATGGCCTATTTCTTGATTCATTTCCGAGATTTGATCGAAACGATTTTAATTTCAACATTTTTCAGAAAAATTTTGATGCCAATTTGATGTTTCTTCTTAGACGAAGTCGGCATTGGGGATGAAATATTTTGCTATTTTTGCGATTGGAATGCTTCTTTTTTTCAGTTATATGTACTGTTGTGTCAAAAAAACTGTCCTCCCAGGGCGCAATACTCTTATGACACAATTTTTTCCAATCCTCGAGCCAAAAAATCACCTTTACTTTGGTCTTTAAAGAATCACGAGCCCTCGGCGCACAATTGAACACATTGGTTGTGGAGGGATGCGAGTTAAAATTTTAGAGAGAAACTCACAAGGACATAGTGCAGTGTAAGATGAAGCATTATGGGGCAGCACAAACCAGGAGCTGTCGGCCCATAAATCCGACCTCTTTTTAAGAATAGCTTCACATGAACTCACATAATATACATATAGAAGAAAAGAAACTTGTTGTATATATCCTTATATCGAATATCCATTTGTGAATTATATATATATAATTAATTATATTTATATTAATTATATATTATATCGAATATCCATTTGTGAATTGCTGCTGGATTGAAACAAAATCGACCCATTTCTGAAAGTCGATCATTTATGACAACGTCAAGTAAAAACGGTCGTGGTCGAATGATTGTGAGCCGGAGTTAATGGTGGCCATGCCAGATTTGACAAACGGGAAGATTTTGCTGTGTGTTCGGTGGGATTGGCAGGGAATCATCTATGCGATCTCCTACAGCCGAACTTCTGCTTTGCACCTGTACTGCCAATAATTGGACCGCTTGAAGGAAGTAATCGATCGTAAGCAGCCAGCTTTGGCCAATGGGATAGGAATTGTGGTTCATCAAAATATCCATTCCATCACGACACACACATCGATAACGACTTGGTGAACGTTTCGGGAACTTAGTTGGAAAGTTCTTATGCTTCCACCTTATAGGCTAGATATAGCACCAAGTGATTACCAGCAGTTCCTGTGTACGGTGAATGACTTTGTTGGTGAGAAAGTCGCCTCAAGAAAAACTTGTGCAAATCGACTGTCCTAGTTTATTTTTTACCAATAGAAACTCGGGTTTCTATGAGAGAGGCATGAAATGAAATTAAGTTCAAAATGGCAACATGTTATTAAAACACACCAGATATTCGACTTAATTCATGAATAAATGAAGCCTTACAAATAATTAATTTCTTTTTACTACACTTCATATTCCCAGTTATTTTAGCATAACAAAATTGGCAACGCTGCTTTAACATTGATATTCGAATACGAATACAGTTTTGACGCAAAACTAATCAATTTTTGCTACTCATTTGTCATCGTCACTTTGTCTTTGTGATACAAATAAAGATGGCAACCCTGCTTTAACATTGCTCCAATTTTTAAGCACACTGTAGTTTATCAAATTTATACAAATTGTTGGCCATAATATGGATTGTGTTTTTATTGTTTTGCCAGTACTATATGTTAGTTTTTGTGCTCTTTCTTTCCACTATTTGTTTGCCCAAAGTTCGTGGTGTGAGTAGTGCTGATGCTATCGAGTGTTTTCGCTACAACACTGTCACTGTTTTAGGCCGCAAAAAAAGCGTTTTTTTTTTCTTTGTTTTCACTTAATGTGTGTTGCCATTAGCCGAAAATAAAAATAAACGAGACCGGCGCGCAACTTTGGTGTGAAATTTCTGGTGTTTTCTTTTTTACTTTTACTTGATTTTGAGTTTGGTTCGGCAAGGTGGATCTAGCTTGTAGTGACGTGACGACGGTTTTCCTTAGTTTAAGGCCAGAAAATATCTCACACCAGAGTTGAGTTGCGTAAAGCCTCTTCCGCCCAAGCACCTCCCTATGAAAAAGATAACAACAACGAAAAAAAAACGCTCATTTGTGCGATAATTTCGAAATCTATATTATGTTATTTTGTCTTGAAGAAATCTCTTATTTTGGTTAAACTCGCAACATTGTAGTGTGACGAACGTCATCAACGTGAATGCGAATGCGAACAGCGGCGGCGGCAGTGTATACGTAAACGTGTACGCTGTCGCCTGTTTGGACTATTTGATAGCTCCACCAATGCGCTCAACGTTCAACGACGTCTGGATTTAGTAAACAAAAACTTGTCGCCGGCGTCAGTGTTTTATACGTGGAATTATTTTCTACCACTACGGAAGATTCACATAACGCGCTTACGGAATATACGGAAAAGAAAAAGAAACGGAAAAATAATTGTTATAGCACCGCTCGCGTTGTCTGTTTCGATGCTCTGAACCAAATATAAACTTTACGAGTTTTCGTTGTGTTACTGACTGAAGTGTTGAAACCAAAAGAGTGATTAGAAGAAGGAAGGAGAGCGAACAAAGAGGGAAAAACGCGGCAAAAGTTGGTGTTCCTATTAAAGCTTCTTCAAACTCCGGCATAGAAGTTGTGTTGCTATATAAAACACCGTTGTTGGAAAAATAACAAAATTTGTAGTTTTAAGCCATACAAATGTTGTGCCATAACATATGTCGGATTAGTTCTCTACACCCTTGAAAGTTTTGAAATAAAAGTAATAAAATAAAACGCATAGAAAACTATAAATTATCACATTCGTTGCCAACTATCGTTAAGTCATTGACTGAACTTCTTCGAACTTCGGGCGTGGAAAACGTCTATTGCCGTCTGCGTTTTGTTGATTCTTTTAATATTTGTCGATATTAACCTTGTAAACTCTCTAAAGGGGAAGTTCAGTGCCACCCATAAAACATTACCTTGACAATGATCCATAGGCAGATGCCAACACGTCAATATCTATTGAACGTCTGTACATCAATAGATTATCATCTTTCCTTGTATCTTTTTTTCCTACGTTTTGTTTGTTATGGAATGTAGAACATTTCTTCGTAGTCATTTCGAGTCAAAAACATCATCTTTTGCCGACGGCTACTGCTGCTGCTGCTGCTGATAATAGCGAGCCAATGATAACAACAATGCTTGTCTAGTTTTTCTGCGTTTTATTTTCACTTTTGTGTGCTCCCTGTTCCGTGGTTCTCTTCTATTTTCCCCACCGATTTATTGGTTTTCTTTTCTGTCATATAATTGAAAAACTATAAGGGCATTCATTGTATTTAATTTTCTCTTTACTCTCACTTTACTTGTTATTTTCTATTGTATTTGTCTGTCGGTCTCTCTACCTTTATTGTTGTGGAATACAATGGGGAGCTTCTTTGTGTTCTGTGAAGGAATTTCTAGTTTTATTTCTACTCTTGTTTCTTGTTGTGTTGAGCTTGTTAATGGTTTGATTACTACTAGTATTACGTATAGAAATCGTGTTCGTTTTTTAACATAAATTTGTTGCGATGTTTTGAATATTACAGACAAAATTTTCGCTTTAGAATAGAATTTGAAGAATTGAATCCATCTGGTGTATTCATCGATGTGACAAACTTTTATACAGGGTTATCTATTTATTGGTCCGACGGTCTTGTAAGCTTGTCAGCAGTTGGATACCTGTCATTTGAAGTGTTATTTACTTAGTGAAAGATTTGTCATTTACGAATACGGAACGTTTAACAAAACTTACTAAAAAAGTGGTGATTCAAACGTGGGCTTTGAATCGAACAAAGTTGGGCCGTATTTTTCTGAAAACAACCTCAAAAGGTTCCACTGCTTCAGCCAATGCATAGGCGGTCATTTAGATGATATTGTATTTCGTACATATTTTCAAGCATTATAATGAAATAAATTTTTCATCGAAATCTTAGTTTTGTGCGTATTTTATTTAGCTTTACTTGAAAACGAAAAATGGATTACTTTAAACAAAGATTTTTCCGAATCGAAAATGTAACACCATAAAACAGATATTGGATGTTTAAAGCGTTTACATATCTAGAGTCCTTGAAAACTGATTTGCTTATGAAATCAATCAAGGAAAATACCTCAATTTCTTCAATTTCCTTGAATCGTCACACCGACTATTGATAGATTTTTCAGACCGTAAAATATGCTGCTCCCGCTAACACAACAAAACAAATTTTGAATGTATTATGCTTAGTCTTTGCATTTTTATAGACCCCACGAACAAAATATACTTGTGTTCACTAGGAAAAACATGTTAAGTGGAGTTAGGACAAAATCGAGTTTATTCCTTATTATCATTGTCACTATTTAGACGTATATTCGCGTATATTCTATCCAATCCCGGATAGGAAAATCAGTGTCGTTCACAAGTTATAGCCTTTTTTCAAAAGAGCGATTCTTTGCATCCGTTGAATGAGACATGGGAGAGCTTCTCACATTCAGTGAGCTTGCTTACACACATTCTATTTTTAAACTCACTCGACGGGACCTACTGTTTAGCGGCGATCGATTGGATCCTTTTGAGGTAGTTTTCGATCACTTTTTCGCACATTTCGAGTGGTATCTCGGCGATATCATAACGAATGCTTGTTTTCAAATGCTCCAACGTTTGAGGACTATCCGTGTAAGCACAGTATTTTATGTAGCCCCATCAAAAAAAGCCCAACGGCGTCAATTTTTATGATCTTGGTGGCCAATTGACGCCGCAAAAACGTGAAATTACGCTTTCTAGAAATTTCTCATGCCACAATCGGTCATGTTGTGAGGCTCATAACACCGTCTTGTTGAAACCACATGTCGTCCAGTTCATAATCTTCAATTGCAAGCCAATAAAAGTCAGTTATCATACGGTCATAGCTTTCTGAGTTAAAATTCGAATTATCCGCCACACTTTCACTAACTGAAGCGATATTTTCGGCAGTGCGTACATTGCGATGATGCACAGGCCTGATCACATCTCTAACGCTTTCATTCTCTTAAATTTTTTCTAATCTTGCCATTCCTTGCACAATAGGTCGATTATGACGATCACAATCACGCCGTAATGCGTGAAAAGAGCTCACGTTTGAATCACAACTTTAGTAGTAACTTTTAACCATTTTCACGCGTTCATTAGTTGTTAAACAGTCCATAGTCGTAAATGGCAAACCTTTCACTAAATAAATAACGCTTGAGATGACAGGTATTTAACAGTTGACAACCTTGCCAGACAGGCGGTTTTGAATCCACTATATGTATAACCCTATGTATTCAGCTACAGTGGAACCTTGCTATAACTTCTTAAAATATTACAGAAAAGCTACCTTAAGAATGTATATTTATTTTGAAGGCCATTTTTTGTGCAAATATTAATCATAATAAATTTTCTTTTCACAACGTGTTTGCCAATGTTTTCCTTCTCTCAAAATTCATCATAATAATGAAAGTGTTTTCAACGAAATTTATTTGGCCTGCCCGACATGCCTGTGGGGGTGTTTGGTTGGAGTATAAAAATGTTCTAAATATAAATTGTTTTCCAATTTTTTGGCAGCAATTTTCAAAACCGGCATTTCTTTGGTTTTTTCTTTTTTGACAAATAAATTTCGATGTGATTCAGACAGCGAACAGCTGAGCTGTTAAACAACATCATTCGCCCAACCAAACCGATTGGAAATGACAAAATAATACAGTTATAAATCATCGATTGTTTTGTTGTTGTTTGGACCAACATTTGGCCACTCGGTCTGGGCACTGGATACTGTGTCAGATTTAACGATATACACACAGCATGTTGTGGTGAGATCTTCGTGTTGCCATGTTCCCGCAGAGATTTCATTATTTTTGCGTGAGAGTAGTTGCCACTATGCGTTGTTTTTTCTATGCTTCTATACTATTTTCGGTGTTTTTTTTTTTCTTTTCTTTTATTTACTATTCCGTCCATTCGTTTTGGATATAAATTTGATTATCTGAAATATTCCATGATAGAGTAGCAGCATGTGTTTAACCCACTAAACATTTGAGTTGTATGCGAGCAAACAAGCAGGCGATTTTTTTTTGTGCGGTTTGCCGCTGCTTGTCATTAGCCAGTCAGTCACCCAGTGAGATTTGTTGCCGAAATCGTTGTCATCGCGTCATAGCAATTTTTCACAATTTTACATGTTTTTTTTTTTCTAAAACAAAGGAAAAAAAGTACTTATTTCATATTGGTGTTAAAAGTGTGTATTGAAAATAACAAAAATAATTGATTTAATCAGAAACAAAATGAGAGAGAAAAAAATAACAACAACAACAAATTTGCAAGCGGTTTTGCTGAAGCTGAAGTGTGTTTATGTGCGAGGGAAGAGCAATCGGTTGCGGCGTGACACAAAGCGTATTACATTATGCAAAAAAAAAAAGTAAAATTCAGGACCTCAATTAAAACAAACCGTCAAAGTGGATGATTATGGATGGATGATCTAAAAATCACTCTAAATTTTTTCTATAGGTCTCCAAAGTTGTTATCGTTGATTTAAGACACCCATTAAGTACTGTATTAAGTCTAAATAAGGCTCCCTAAAGCTTTACGTTACTGTAGCTTAGTGACCGTTTCATAAAACTTTTTTATACATATATATAAAAAGCACATAGTGGCAGCTCATTATCAGCGAAATGTTAATCCAAATTTGAGCTATTTTAGAACTTCTAATAAAAACTTTGTAATTGATATCCACGACAAAAGTGCCATTTAGGTCCCCAAAAAGTGGCAAAGTAGAAAAAAATTAAAATTTCTTTTACCTAATCACTAAAGATGTATTTAAACACATTTTTAAAAAATAACGACTATCTTCTCACACACATTTCTATATGAAAAAAGGTTTCATCTTTCTAAGCAAGAAAAGGAAAGCTTTTACTGAAACATCTTGTCAAATGGGTAAGAATAGCAACTCTATTCCATATATCTTCAGACATTTCAATATGTGAAAAACCTTTCTCAGAAATTATTCTACATGGGAAAAATATCTTCCCAGACACTCTTCTGTATGGGAAATATGTGTTCTATTTACTATTTTGTGTGGAAAAGGCGTCTTCTCATTCACTTTTCCACACAGAAGTAGTACCTTTACGGACATTGTTCGTAACAGGAAAAACAAATTTCAATAGAAAAACTGTCATCAGGCAGATAATTTTTGTGTCATCCCAGACGACTTTCTCTATATGAAAAGTGATTCAATAGAAACTTCATGGACAATTTTGCAATATGTTAGTATATTAATAAATAAATATTATAATTTATCAACATTCATAATTTTCATATTTTCTATATTCCATAGTTTCCATATTTTTTATTTATTCAATTTTTTGTTATTATTTCTGCCTCTCCATGCACTGTGAGAGAAGAGACTTTGCCTAAGCGCTTTTATATAAAAAGGGTGTCTGGCCACACATTTTCATATGAGAAAAATATGCTCCCAAGCAATTTTATTTGAGAAAAACGTCGTATCAGATACTTCTCTATATGAAAATTATGTCTTATCCGGCACTTTCCTATATGTGAAATATGTTTTCTTTGGCATTTTCCCCATAGAAAAAAATACCTTCACAGACATTCATTTATATGAAGAAATTGTTTTCCTAGAAAAATGTGTTTTTTTCCAAACATTTTTCTATATGAGAAATATGTCTTCCTCTGGCATTTTTCTCATAAAGAAGAATGCGTTCCCAAACATTTACCTATACGAAAATGTGTCTACCCAGACACTTTTCTTTATGAATAATTTGTTTTTCCAGGCACTTTTCTACATGAGAAAATTGTCGTCCCTAACACTTTTCTATATGAAAAAATAATTTTTTTCTTCTAAACATTCCCTATGGAAAAATTAGTTAAAAAGTTTTACGAAGACAAAAGTATTACATCCTTAGGGATAATCTAAGAATTTGCTTACTTTTACTTTTTTTTACTTTTACTTTTACCCCTTACTTTTAAGCCGCAATTGTACAAACGACGCATTTTCTGAAGGCAGTTTCAATTCTAACCCTATGGAGAATATTTATAATGTTTTAACTTATCTATCTATCTATATAGATAAATAATAACGTTATTACTATTTAAAGAAATTTATATTAGTGGATTAAACCATTGTTGAAAAAGATGTCTTTCTTGACATTTTTCTATATGAAAATCATGTCTTTCCAAACATTTTTTGTATGAGAAAAATATCTTCGCAGACACTGTCCTATACAAAAAAAAAGATACTTTTCCAGACGCTTTAGAGAGAAATGAGCTCCTCAAAACTTGTTTATACGAAAGTATGTCTTTTCCGGTACCTTTACAAAAAAAATGTCTTGCTCGACACTTTTCTATATAAGAAAAATATTTCCAGGCACTATTCTAAATGAGAAAAACGTTTTCCCTCGAACATTTTTCTGTATGAGAAAAATGCATTCTCAGTCGCTTTTGTCCGGGAGAGAAATGTTTTCTCTAATACTTTTTTTAAGAGAAAAATGACTTCCCAGACACTTTTTCTATATGGAAAAACTGTCTTTCGCGACTAAGATGTCTTCCTATTAGTGAAAAACGTCTTCTCAATTTATTCTCAGACACTGTTCTTAACTTTCTGGAAATATATATATAATTCTACTGTACGGGCGTTGTCAGTGAACTCCTCCTAAACGGCTGGACCGCTTTGCATACATTTTTGTATATGCGTCTGGGTGGTGCCCGGGATGGTTTAGATTTACACTTCGGTCCAATTGGACAAAGGGGCGTGGTACCTCCCATACAAACAAAAAATTAAAAATCAATTATTTCTGCTCCTGCTTACGGTATTTGAACAAAATTTGGTACATCGGTTTGGTGTACATATCTTAAGTGCTGCTGCAAATATGGGCGGGATTGGACAATGGGGAGTGGTACCTCCTATACAAACCGCAAATTAAAAAGCAATTATTTCTGCTCCTGCTAAAATTTGAGGGCAAAGCAACGTTTGCCGGGTCGGCTAGTTATATATAAATTAGTAGGAAATAGTTACTGAAAAGAGTTATTTTCGTAATTTTTCTGTACAGCTGAAGCGTCAGCTCAGATACTTTTGAATATAGGAAAAATGACATTTCAGATATATTTCTATATGAAAAATTTCTTCGCAGACTTTCTTTGTTCCTTATGAAAAACTTATTCTCATAAAATATCACAAGTCGTCAAAATTTTAATATGTCAGCATAGTTTTTCGTTCAGTCGTTAAGTTATTCAATATTTCAAATTTTCGCAATTTAATTTCGTTTCGGTATTTGATTATTTTACGATTACAACGACTTAATACCCTAATGTTTCAATATTTCGTAATCTCAATATCCGATTATTTCCTTAATTCTATATAAAAATTAATGGGATCTGGATCTTACATTGTTGCTGGTACTTTCGATACACATTTCATGTTTCACGTACAGCTTCTTCGCCTGACCCTCGTCAGTTAAATATTTCGTGTTGTTGTGCTGTTTTCGTATATTTTTTTTCGTCTCAAATCTCTGGGAATAAATTTAGTATATACAAAAGTAACAAAAATTTGAATAAAATAAAATATTCAATAGTCGTTGGGTCGTAGTGTTTATTGGAAAGTTGTTTTAACAACAAACACTGCTGTTTTAGTCACATACGAGTATATACAACAGCAACAGCAGCAGCAACAACAACAAGCTATTTTGTGTCTCAATAACGAGTAGAGAGAGAGAAAATATCGAAAATCTGAAATTTCTATCATTTCAAGGTGGTGTTCTATGCGGTGCGAATAGGTTTTACATACAACAACGTGTAAAGATTGAAAAAATATTGAAGAAAAAAGAACGAATTCGAATCGTAATTGTAATAAATTTTTAGTTGTCGTTATTTAATCACACAGGTGCAAAAGTGATTTTGTTAAAATACTAGAAAAAACAAAATACTATAAGATAAAGTGAAAACTAGTGTGAATTCTATAACGATCAATTCAAGTCCATAAAAACTGAAAACCAATAAAAAAAATTCTACGAAAATTCATACAATTTGCAAGCCGTCGCATATTAACGAGCACAAGACAAGTATCTGTAATAAAAACTTACCATTATTGAAGGCAACCAATTGAAGTGATATAGAAAATAGATTTTATGTGGCAAAAATTTAACAGAAAAATAGAAAAAATATTTGAAATGAAGTATACGAACAAAAAACAAAACCTTGAAAACCAAAAAAAAAAAATGTTGAAAACAAACAAAAAAATTGTCAAAAAGTATAAATTATGAAGAATAGTAATAAATTTTCTTAATATGAAATTTAAAACCTTGGCTTTTTCACGCTATAACACGACATTCCCAGCAAATTACCAAATGTTAAAAGCATATTTATAAAATTAAATCTGTGTTGTGTAGAAATAAATAGAAGTAAAAACAGATTAACAAGATATAATACAAACATAGAATTTATAAATGTGAATAAAAAGTACACGGATTTAGTCAATAAAACATCAAATATTACTTTCAAATTACTTTCAAATTCATTGCATTGCAAAGCAGGTTCCTATCTAAATAATTCACTTATGTCGATGAACAATGCAATCACTCAAACATTTCATTTTCCGGTAAAGACTTTCGTTTTTAACGCAAATCCTCTTTAATATCAACTAAAAACGGGTGCCGCGAAGTCTTAATAGGAGTGTTGGGAACAGAACCCTGTTAGATGAATATGGTGATAGTTCATGGTGATATTTGTAGGAATTTTGGCTAGAAAATCATTCACAAAAATTGAACCATAGACGTTGCGGTATCGTGGGGGGGTCCATGGATTTTTTTTTTTTGCATAATTCTGGCTTTTTCGATGAAATTACTCTTTCAAATGTACCCTAACGACCAGATAATATTCTTCATTCAATGGCTGATCTTCCGTCAAGAAGCCTTTCTAGAAATTTCTACATGAGAAAAGTATCTTCTCAGACACTCTTCTGTATGGGAAATGTGCTTTCCATTAACTATTTTATGTGGAAAAGGCGTCTTATCATTCACTTTTCCACACAGAAGTAGTACCTTCACAGACATTGTTCGTAACAGAGGAAAAAAAATACTTTCAATAGAAACTGTCATCAGGCAGATAATTTTTGCGCACAAGATATGTGTCATCCCAGACGACTTTCTCTATAGGTATATGAAAAGTGATTCAATAGAAACTTCATAGACAATATTGCAATATGTTAGTATTTTAATACATCAATATTATAATATATGAACATTCCAATCGGAAATCTTTTATATTTTTTATATTTTTTTATTTATTCAATTTTTTGTTTGCCTAAGCACTTTTATATAAAAAGGGTGTCTGGCCACACATTTTCATATGAGAAAATGGTGCTCCCAAGCTATTTTATGTAAGAAAAACGTCGTATCAGATACTTCTCTATATGA
>JAHXMU010000316.1:176636-187294 GCA_019455685.1 Philornis downsi
TTTCATGTAGAAAAGTGTCTATGGAGACACTTTTCATGTAGAAAAGTTTCTATGGAGACACTTTTCATGTAGAAAAGTTTCTATGGAGACACTTTTCATGTAGAAAAGTGTCTATGGAGACATTTTGTCTGTAAAAAAGTGTCTATGGAGACTCTTTTCATGTAGAGAAGTGTCTATAGAAACACTTTTCATGTAGAAAAGTGTCTGTGGAGACACTCTTCATGTAGGAAAATGTCTATGGACACACTTCTTGTAGAAAAGTATCTATGGAGACACGAATTTATGAACCGACCGATTGTTAAGTATAGTTAATAAAACTTCTTTTTGTATGATGATTGACGCTATAAAAATCGTTTTATTAAGAAATAATTGTTTCATTTGTTTTCGTAGTTTGTTGTGGATTCTTAAATATTGGCGTTAATCGTTTTTTAACTTCAAAATGGAGAATTTGTTCACATTTTTCTGCCATTTATTTTCATCGTGGGCTTATAAGAAATTAGTCCATTATAATGCCTGAGTTTTTTGTTATTTATAGAAAACAAGTGAAACTAAATAAAGCTAGTAGAAATGTAAATTAGAAGAAGCAATTAATATGCATTGAGTAATATAAAGTTTAAATTTGTTTAAACTGGGTAAAATCTGCGTCTAAATCGTATTTAATTGAAGTACATTTTTCGTCTCGAGACAATCTGTAGAAGCGTTTTTTCCTTTATATTCTTCTTTAAGTTTCTTACATTTCTTCTTCACAGTTCTTGTTTACATTCTCAATCGATGACGCGGATTAAATCTAACAGAAGTTTCTTTTATGAAATAATGACTTGTTTCGTTAAATCAATGTAAAAATTCATCAAATTGAAGAAATTTCCATTAGTGCAGGAAAATGCTTGCAAGACGCTGTTCATATGGAAGAGAGTCTCTAACGATAACATGGACGGTCTCTTCATGGAGAGACTATGCTCTAATACACCTTAATCAATATCAAAGCTTAAAGTCGGATTAATTACGTCTGTATAATTGGCATGATTGCTTTAGTACAAACAAGCTCCGCGAACACGTAGGTCAATTACTGTTGTTTCACCGCCATTGACACATTTTTATTTGTTTTAGTAATGTTTTTTCTTCAATTATATTTCATTGGCTTCCATTGGGATTTAATTAAAAATCCATTTCATTAAAAGGTGAACATTCGTTTATCACATTTATCCATTCATTGTCAGCTGTCGACTAAAACTCTTCAACTGAAATTTGGAACAAATGAAGGGAAAACAAACCGCCTCCAAAAACAAACAGAATAATTGTAATAAACAGAAATTGTGGTTTAATTTACGAAACGTAAAACAAATGGCCGACAAATGGAAATGGAAAAACATTTGGCCATGAAAATAATTTTTGTATAAATTTCGGCGGTTTACAGACCCCAACAGACAGTGAAAAAACTCAATTCATTACCTTTTCATTCACCTTTATTGCTGACGGCGTGCGCAGCGCAGTCATTCATCCGCATAGGTGGCAAATATCCAATGGAAGTTGGATTTTGTTGTTTTTTTTTCAATTGCGCCGATAGATCTATTGAATGTATACAATTTTGATGTGCTTTCATCGTTGGACGCTTTTCAAATTTGAGCCAACACAAAACCTGTCATAAAACCAACAATAAATAAGAAAATTGAAATTTGTTGATTCTTTTGAATTTGCATTTAACACCACAGATGTTTTTAATTGATGATGGCCATCGTTTGGGAAAAAAATTGAAAAATCGAATTATCTTTGTTTATTGTTGATATAGAAAAAACTCGTTTGTTGTTTCTTCTCCATCAAGTTCAAAGCAGTTTCAGTGTTCGACTGTCATGTTTTCTTGTACAGGGATATCCATTTCTTCTTCTTCTTCGTAGGTTGCGACTTATCTATTATACGTCGCCCGTAGAAAATAATTCCAAACGCTTCGATCGTCTGCTCTTCTGCTCCATTTCGTCACACCAAGTTTCGCTAGTATTTCAAAAACCTGGTCCTTCCAACGGAGTTTTGGTCGCCCTCTTCTGTGCCGTCCATCGAGTTCGTTGTCGAAAACTTTCCGCGTCGGAGCATTTGAGTCCATCCGCACAACATGACCCTGCCAACGCAAACGCTCTATATTAATGCGTTTGCATATATTTTCCGGAGTGTTTTCCTCTCGAAAACTGCCAGTACTGATTCATCCGTCTGTGTCATAACCCAGGATACTGAGACATATAACGAGATGGGTAAAACCATTGTCTGGTACAGTCGGATTTGTGTTTGTCGAAAGAGGGCTTTATAATTAAATCGCTTGCTTAGCCCACAGTAACATCTGTTAGCAAGCAATACTCCCCTCTTCATCTCTATGCTGACATCATTCGAGGTTGATGAATTCTTCCACCACCTCAAAATTATAGTTGTCAACGTTCACGCAGCGTCCCAAACGAATAGACTCTTTGTTCGTTGAAGGCAGCCCAAGAAATGGGTAAGGGGTTCCTTCAAAAACGCATGAGTTTTGGATAAATTGAAGGCCGAACGTGAACTTGGTATTACCATCAATATCGCTTTGTGGAAGTTCGAAATCTCCAAATACTACGTCACCATCATCGACGCCCCCGGTCACAGAGATTTCATTAAGAACGTGATTGTTGCAGCCGGTACTGGTGAATTCGAAGCCGGCATTTGTTTTGTCCTTGTTTATCGCCAGACCCATTTTCGCCGCATCCTTCTCAATGCTTGAGAAGGCTGCAGTAACATCTCGCAGTTTTCGGCCAATAATGTCTATGTCATTTGCATATGCGAGTAACATATGGCTTTAAATAAACTAACTGGGACCAGTTGTTTTAACTGCAGCTTTCCTCATAATCTTATTATCATAATCATAATCATCTCCAACAGTATGTTGAAGAGGTTGCCCTGTCTAAATCCTCGTTTGGTATAAAAAGGATCGCCTAAATCTTTGCCTATCTTTACTGAAGACTTCGTGTCAGTCAGGGTTATCCTACAAAGATGTATAAGCTTCGTAGATATTCCAAACTCGGACATGGCCTCATAGTACAGTTTTTGCCGTATCGAGCTATCGAAGGCAACTTTATAATCGACGAAAAGATGGTACGTGTCGATCTGTTTTTCTTGGGTCTTCTCCAGATTTTGTCGTAGTGTGAATATCTGGTCAGTTGTTGATTTACCAGGTTCTAAAGCCACACTGATAAGGACCAATCAGGTCAATTAGAATCGGTTTCAGTCTTTCAAATATCACACTCGACAGGACCTTAGCAATGGGTAAAAGACTGATACCGCGATAGTTTTTACAAACACTTGGATCGCCTTTTTTAACCCATTATTCATTATTCAAAACTGCCGATCTGCCAAGGCTGTCAGCTGTTAAATACCTGTCATCTGAAGTGTTACTTATATAACAAAAAGGTTTGCCATTTACGAATATGAATCGTTTAACAACTGAAGAACTCGTAAAAATAGTTGAAATTTGCTACAAAAGTGGTAATTCAAACGTGGGCACTGTCCGTGCATTACGGGGTTATTATAGTCGTTGTAATCGATCTAATGTGCTAGGAATTGTCAAGATTATAAAGAATTTTGAAAGGAATGGAAGCGTTACAGCTGATGTGGTCAAGCCTGTGCATCATCACGATATACGCACTGCCGAAAATATCGCTTCTGTTAGTAAAAGTGTGGCGGATAATCCGAATTTCAATGCAGAACGCGACTTTTTTTGGCCTACAACTGAAGATTATGAACTGGCCGACATGTGGTTTCAACAATACGGTGACACGAGAATCACATCACGATCGAGTTTGGCGCTCATGCAATGGTGAAGTTTCCAGAAAGCGTAACTTCAAGTTTTGACGATGTCAACTGGCCACCAAGATCATGCCGTTTGACGTTTTTTGTGGGGTTACTTGAAAGAGCGTGTTTACCGGATAATCCACAAACGTTGGAAGATTTGAAAACCAACATTCGTCAAGTTATTGCCGAAATACCGCCCAAAATGTGCAAACAATTGGTTGAAAACTAACTGAAAGGGATACATCATTTAAATGGGAATATATTTCGTACATAATGGCAAGGTCAAGGTATTATAATGAAATAAAGGTGTATTTTATTTAACTTTACTTTGAAAAGCGAAAAATGGACCCGGGTTATCCATTTTTCGGTTTCAAAGGTAAAGTTAACTAAAACACACTTTTATTTATGGACTGAAAAGAAAAATATGAATAATGATGAACCCCTGACCGAGTCTCTCCACCACCCGCTCCACAAACATACTAGTGCTATACAATCCGTATAATATCAGTATTTGTCGGGGGAGTCCGGTTCCTACTTGGGGGCAGCACAATCCGAATCAGTCTTTAGGGAAAAACTTAATTGTATTGCATGACATCACAGCTTAATTTTGGCCAAATATAGAAGTACTCTCTCTTTATTTGCTTATAATATTGACTCTGTAATCGTTGTGTTTAAACTAATGAATTTATTGTTTCCTTCTCTTGTCTTTTCAGGTAAGTTTTCGTTTGGTATTGTACGATTTGGTGTTATTCATCCATTAGACAGTAAGTGAAATAAAGTTATATTTTTGGGTATAACCCGCATAAAATTTCCACCTCATAAACAAATAAATAAATATTTTGTAAGTATTTCGGTTAAAATGGGAAGGGAGGAATGGTAGATAAATATTGAAGTCATCACGATAAACAATAATAAAAGTGACTTTGACACTCTCTCAGGAAATTCAGTAGTGTGACAAGATATTCAACAAGTTCTATGAGTCGTTCATGAAGGCCAAAGGGGCGGCTAATGCTACTAAAACGAAGCAAAGTTTGTTTATCTAGTCATAGTACAGACACAATCGTTTTTAAGACAAGTCAACATAAATTTTCTATGTTAACAAAATCTCCATAAAATTATAATTTATATTTTTTTCTTTTTCCAACTTCCTCTATAAGCAAAACGAGCAAAAACATATTCTTAAATCATTTGGGTAAATTATTAATCATTGACAACATTTCTTCATATTAGTAATATTTCTATAAAATAAAATATTGTAGAAAAATTTTTATAAAGAAACTAGCGAGTGAAAGAAACTTCGTATAATAATTCATAACTCTATATTTTATATTAAGAATTAAAGTAAAAATTAAATAAAATTAAGTTGTCAAAGGAATCTCATTATCAATTTCCACAATTCTGACCTCAACGGTTTAATCCCCTAAAAATTAATCCGCTGTTAATAATTGTAGTTTAATACCACGGCGGCAGCGTTTTCATCTAGACAATGGCATCCTTTTTGTTCCCTCTCTGCTGTTTTTCCCTCCTGACAATTCCATTTTTGTAAAATCCGTTAATGTACTGTCTTTAAGACAAGTCTTTCCAACTTCGTCCTTGAAATCTAATCTACATATAATTTAATTTTCGTGCCGTTTATTTCCTATTCAATTTTGAAAGCTAGTATTTTCATGATGGAATGCATACCTTTACTGTCATGATTTCAGACTCTGCCAGGCGGTTGAGCTATTTTTTCACTTCTTTTTTATATCTTACGAGAACAGTTTTCAAAATACAGGGTGTCGATTGTGCTACAATCAGAAATTCAAAAAACTTTTTTTTAATCGATGTATTTCATTTATTTATTTTTTTATTGTTATATGGAAAATTCAATTTTATTTTATATGATGACTAATTGGTTTTGAAGATGACAGCTCGTAAATGACCTCCATACTCATTCTCGCATATTCGACACCTGATCAAAAAATTATTCACTGCAACATGAGGGGTTGAAGACGGATTCGCCTCAATTATTGTTTTAATGGACTGCTTCAATTCAGTCAAATTCCTTCATTTCGTTTGAAAAATTCGATTTTATTTTATATGACTAATTGGTTTTCCAGATGACAGATCTTATTTTATATGACTAATTGGTTTTGAAGATGACAGATCATAAAGGACCTCTATGCTCATTCACGCATGTGCGGCACCTGATCAAAAAATTGTTTATTGCAGCATGAGGGGTTTAAGTCGGGTTTGCCTCAATTATTGTTTTAATGGACTGTTTCAATTCAGTTAAATTACTGGATTTCGTTTTATATAACTCTTCCTTGACATAACCCCATAAAAAAGAGTCTGATGCAGTCAGGTCAGGTGACCTTGGGAGCCAGGTGAAATGATGTTTCTGGATATTAATTTGTTTGAGTGTGTTGGAGCTCCGCCATAACCGGTCTGGCTATGTGTGAAATTGCTCCATCTTGCTCTGGAACCAAATGCTATTGAAGCGGATACGTCTTCGATACAGTTCTGGGCGTAAATAATGGTTCCCATTGACCCCCGTTTTGTGTTTGTAGCACTATTTTTGCGACACCCTGTAAAATCTAGCATTGCGCGAGAAGTACATTGAGGGTTTTAACTTCGGATATTTTCTCATGTGATGGTTCTATTTTTGATGTCCTCATTACCCGTTTATCCTATGAAAATTCAAATTTCAGAAAATTCCTCTTCAGACCTTGAGGGGGAAATCTACAATCTCACTTTCATTACTTTAACTCCAGCTATTTCACTCAATCCAGTGTACCAATTTCGAAAGTAAGGGTAAGGGCCTATTCTTCTTAAAATACCGTTACGCCACGCGCCCACGTCGCAATAGTGCTGGCCAGGTGCATCAGTCATACATATGTCTTGGGTGATGGTATCATTTATCTCCTCATAAGTTCTTTTAAATCCCTTCTCATTCCTCATTCCTTGTCTCTTTCATACTAGTTTTTACTCCTAGAAGCACGAATTTTGAAAAATTTCCTTATGGAACGTTATCATAGCATACAAGTAGAGTATGTAATAGTATATAAACGCAATTACAACATCTTTGAGTTGGGCGATGGCATCTGATGTTTTCCTTTTTATCCCGTTTTTATCCTTAGAGACACAAATGTCGGAAAAACCCTTCTAACTGCGTGTTTTATCTTCATGAGCAATGGTACCAGATTTGTTTCTTAATACCCTGTTATTATCCTGAAAGTCCGAATTTTGAAGTTATGTACACCCCAGTTTTAGTTATTTCAAGTTTAGTCGTTTGGCCAGGGCGGTGATCACTCAGTCAGTCAGTAGCGCACAAATTTTATATATTTAAATATAGATGTTGATATAAAAATTTTATAAACAAATGTTGATACAAAAATTTTCTAAATATCTTTGGTTTATAAAAAAATATGTTTAAACTCTTTGTTTATAGAAAAATTTGATACAATTTTGTGTCTTTAAAAAAATTATGCGGAAATTTTTTGCTTAGAGAGAAATTTGCCAAAATGTATTGTTCATGGGCAATTTTTCGATATTTATTGTTTATAAGAAATTCTATATTAAATTTTGTGCGTTTACAGAAATTTTATCCAAATTTTATAGAAAATTTTGTTTAACATTTTATAGAAAATTTTATCAATAGAAAATTTTATCAAAATTTTCTAATAACTGTAAATTTTTTGCTTAAAATTGTTGTTTTTGTTGAAAATGTTCTCAACATTTTTGACTTATAGAAATATAAAAAAAATTTTCCACAATTTTTGATTTGTAGAAAATTTTTTGTTTATACATAATTTTACCAAAATTTTTTGTCTATAGAAAATTCTTTTGTTCAAGCTAGGTAATATGTTCTTGTCCCGAGGAAAACATTTCCCGATTCATTGTTCGCTCATGAAATTTAGCGGCATTGTCTGCTTTCTTTCATTGTACTGGTTTCCAACACTGAAATCGGAGAAACTTATATATATGTTATAATTTGTCCGATAATGTATTTGCAGAATCGTATAATGCCGACTTTTTACATTATAATTTAATTTCACAAGTTTGCCAACAATTTTTTCAAAAACATTATAATGTTAAAACATAAATTATTCCGATTTCAGTGCTGAAAAGCAGCAGAAAAATAGTCGGCAATGCCGTATACGAAAAGTTTCCTTGTACAAAATCTAGAACTGCCATTTTTGTTTTTTGTATGAAATTTCATTTCGCAAAATCTGCACAGTACCAACCTTTATGGAAAATTTTCCCAAAATTCATTGTGTGTAAAAAATGTTCTGGTTATTTAATATGTTTTTAGCTCAAATTTTTATTTACAAAAAATTCTTCAAATATTTTGTTTACAGAAAATTTCCTCAAAATTCTTCGTTTATAAAAAAGTGTTGCCAAAATTCTTTGCTGATAAAAAAATCATAGAAAATTCCAGACAAATTTTTTGTTTATAGGAAATGTTGTCAAATATTTTTTGTTTATAGAAAATACTATCAAAATTCTTTGTTGCGAAAAGTCTTATAGACGATGGGTAAACTTCAGATCTAGATGAAATGCTGGTCTACGGGCTCTAAGTGTAGACGCAGTTATCCATTTTCATAATACTACAGCTAAAGGTGCGTCTACACATGCTCGATTGTTTAGTTAGTAATCCATTAATCAATCAGTAATCCATTGTTCTTCTTCAACTTCAGTAGATTGCTCTGAAGTTTCCATATCAGTTCTGTTTGACCCACTAATGTACGATAGCACGTATCAGTTGGAAATGCATATTTATCACCCCCAGTGATCATAAAATGCATTTGCGATTGCTTAAAGAATATATTGCAAATTGAATGGCCCATAAAGATAGACAGAAAAGCATAAACAATTACAGTGACTGGTCGAATAAATCAGTAAATGATAAGACTGAGGATGAATCAAGCAGTTGCAGTCTCTTTTGTATTACATTTTTCTTCTACACATAAACAATATTGGCGAAATTTTGTATAAACGAAAAATTTTGTCAAAATTTTCTATAAACGAAAAATGTTGTCAAAATTTTCTATAAACGAAAAATTTTGTCAAAAAATTATCTATGAACAAAAAATTTTGTCAAAATTTTCTATAAACGAAAAATTTTGTCGAAAATTTTGTCAAAACATTTTCTATAAACGAAAAATTTTGTCAACAAATTTTCTATAAACGAAAACTTTTGTCAAAAAATTTTCTATAAACAAAAACTTTTGTCAAAAAATTTTCTATGAACGAGAGATTTTGTCGAAAAATTTTCTATGAACGAAAGATTTTGTCATAGAATTCTCTATAAATGAAAAATGTTGTCAAAAAATTTTCTGTGAACGAAAAGTTTTGTCAAACAATTTTCTATGAACGAAAAATGTTGTCAAACAATTTTCTATAAACGAAAAATTATTTCAAAATTTTCTATAAACGAAAAATTTCGTCTATATTTTCTACAAACGAAAAATTTAGTCTATATTTTCTATAAACGAAAAATGTTGCCAAAATTTTCTGTAAACAAAAATTTTGTCAAAATTTTCTATAAACAAAAGTTTTGTCAAAATTTTCTATAAACGAAAAATTTTTTCAAAATTATTTTTTATAAGCGAAAAATATCAAAATTTTCTATAAACGCAAAATTTCGTCCAAATTTTCTATAAACGAAAAATTTTAAAAATTAAAACGAAAACTGTTGTCATTGTTTTCTATAAATGAAACACGTTTGGAATTTTTTTTTATAAATGGTACAATGTTATAGAAATTTTTATAAAGCAAAAATTGTTCATTTATAGTAATCTGCGAAAATTATTCATTTATAGAAAATGTTATCAAAATTTTCGTTCGCGAACAATTTTGAAAAGAAAATATTGGTGCTTTTCATTGACACGTTAACTTTATTTTAAAGAAAAATTTCTAAATATTTCTAAACAATTTTTCGTATTTCATTAGCAAACCTTATTTCGGAAGCTCTCTCTCTCATCGTTTGGCCGATAGAAAGCTTCTTTGGTATTTTTGTTATTCTGGAAGTTTGTTTATTGTTGTATTTATAGACAACTTAAGTCAGATTTCCCAGTTATAAAAAATATTGCTTAAGTCGTGCCACTACCGTAACAGCCTGATTTAATGCCTCATTTTAATTTTTATGCTATGACATCATAAAGAAAGCAATAACACACCTTACATTTAGCAACGGATCGCTGGATATATCATCATCATTATTCATCATTTGAATTGATAATTTCAATAAACGTGAAATGATATTTATTAAGTGAATTCGATTTTGCTGACCAAACAAAAACAAGAAAAAAGCGAAAAATACAAACATTTATCACTATCATAGACTTCACCATACAGGGAACTGAAGTCATCATTAAAAATATACAGTGGATGAATGTTGGTGAACAGAAATGTTGTTCGAATAATGAGATAATATTGTCAAAATCAGCAATGAAGACATTATAACCAACCAGCTCACCATCATGACCAATAACTATAACAACATGAACTTCATTGAATCCCTCATCATCAACCAGTCCTTGAGAAAGATTCTGGTAAGACGAAATCCATTTTGGTATTCAATTCTGATTTGAATTGAAGTTTTCGTTGTTCTTTTCAATTCTAGGATGGGGATAACGCCTTTACATCGTGACACCGCCAGCCACTTCGTTAATGAAACCATCACTGCCTTAATGATATCATTTTCACTTCACGTGATTTTCAGTAATTTTTTTCATTTCTTTTAATCCGACACTAGATTGCCTTGTAAAAAATTTATAGCAAAGCCAACTGGAATTTTTGCACTATACAATAAATTGATTATATATTTTGTTGTTGTTGCTTTTATATAACAACTAATCGTGTATAGGAAAAAT
>JAHXMU010000316.1:207294-239714 GCA_019455685.1 Philornis downsi
CCACTTTTCTCATCAGACATTTTTCGGGATATTTCTCCGCAAGATATTTGGCTCAAATGTCATGTTTACAGTTTGTAATTTAAATGGCAGTTAAAAGTTCAACGATTATTTTTTCTGCTTGACTTGTCACAGTTGGTTAGCCATGTCGCGTCATTATTTCGGTCAACAGTGAGTGAGAGAGAGAGTGAGAGGGAGAAATTATATATGTATACGAGTATGATCAAAAGAAATTGTATGATGATTACACAATAACTATTTTTAGTTTTTTGCTGGCGAAGTTAATAGCAATAGATGCCATTTGTTTGGCAGGAAAAATGGAAATGTGAAATGGCCATCTTTCGATAGAGGAGATCTTATTTATTGTCGAAATTGCAGCATGGAAGTAAATAATAATTACTTCCATTATTTCCATAAACAAAGCCAAAGTATACAAGCGAGTTTTGAAAGAATTCCTTTAATTAAGGAACTGCATTTTGAAAATTAATAATTAAATTTGTTTTAATGCCTGTGTAGTCGCTCACATGGTATGTTACAGTTTTTTGTAGTTACGATACGAACTATTACGAATGCTATAATTTCTTACTCAATTTCCGGACATATTATGGCCAATTTCATCCAAATAAATTTTGTCTTTTAAAAGTCAACTAAAGTCAATTCGCTTCAATTCTTAAAGAGATTGCCAAAATTCCTTTTGCCGCTAAATTGGCACAGATGTCCCCTACACTGGCGCGTAGTTTAATTGCGACCTGCCATTTAGTTTGCTCGATTTGGTCAGTTCACCTCTAGAGTGTTCTAGGACTTTTACGATGGATAAACAAAGAATTTCTATCAAACTTTGTATTGTAAATGAAATTTCGTGTGTCTTAATCACTGATAATGTCACAGAAGTCTTACGGTGAACCGACTGCTCGCGCACACGAGTGGTACAGTGCATTCGAAAACTGGCGAGACGAGGTGGAAGATTTACGTCGTCCTATTTTTCCCATCAACGTCTTCAACTGAAGTTAACATTGTGGGAGAAAAGATGCGGTGGAAGATTTACATCGCTCTGGTCTTCCATCAACGCCTTCAACTGAAGTTATCATCGTGAAGGAGGGAAATCATCATTTAATTTTGAAAGATATAACCAGTGAGTTTTCTGTGTTTCATGAATGGTGGTGCTGTCGGCACCACATTTATAAAACGCTTCATAACTGGTGATTTGACATGGGTTTACAAGTTTGATATGCTTCGGAATGATGCCTTCCAACTGTCGCCTAAACTAAGAACAAACCACCACAAGGTCGATCAAAAATTCAAATGAAATTTTGACTGTTTTCTTGGATTATCGCGGTGTTGTGCACTCGGAAATCCTGCCAAAAGATTAGAACATAAATAAAGAATATTATGTAAGCGTTATGCGACGTTTTAGGGAATAAATTCTTCAACAGAAATCACATTTATGCGAAGTAAACTCATGGATTTTGCACCATCATAATGCGCCATCTATCGAGGCCAAAAACTCAACAAATATCATCATCAGTGAGTATGTCTCGCCCGACTTTTTTCACTTTCCAAAACTCAGCTTCTACTACTTCGAAGGACCTGTTCTCATTCGATAGAAGACCGAAAAGAAATTCCGAGGAGAAAACTCTCCTCGAGGCTCAACAAATATCATCATCAGCTGGTGTGTCTCGTCCGACTTTTTTCACTTTCCAAAACGCAGCTTCTACTACTTCGAAGGACTGTTCTCATTCGATAGAAGACCGAAAAGAAATTCCGAGGAGAAAACTCTTTGCCGCAAAGTGCTTTTGAAAAATGTTTTGATGATTGGATTATCCAATGGCATTGAAAGTATTACTTCGGAAAGGGGGCCACTTTAAAGGCGACACAATAAATTTTAATGAATAACAAGATTTTTGTGTATTATTGACAAATTTCCGGTAATTTTTGGCAGAACATATAATTTGGGAACTAAAGCTCAAAAATTAATAAAGTTAGATTCCTTGCTAAAATTATTAAAATAATATAAATATCTAAAGAGTGGTTCAGAGGATGATTTACAGTTTTAGTTAAGATATGAATTACTGACAATTCTATTATTAACTTTTGGCCATATCGTGGCCGATTATTCAAAGTAAATTCTATCGTTGTACCATATTTCTTTTATAATTTTATTCTGCCTTATGCGTTTTCTTTGCACCGACTGTAAGTTTCATTAACTTTTTGTCCATTCGCATTCCCTTGAACTTTCGACTACGACAGTGAATACATTTCAGCACAACTTATTTGATTTCTAACCCAATTCGAGCCATTAAATATCGATGGTTTGTATCTGCTTTGAATTTATAAAATGATCACGTAAAATGTGGATTCGATTTTCTATATTTGTCGGACCGCAAACTAATCGGCAACTAGTCTATGAAAACAAATGAGCTAAGATGGACGGACGTATTACTATTTGAATATTTACGGAACAATAATACAAGTGTTGAATTTACATAAGTAACACAATAAAATAAACAGGGTGGCAATAAATTATCTACTCTGAGACAAAAAAAAAAAAACTCTAAGATATTGTCACAGCTATCCAATGCTTCAGAAAGTACCGGGAATTGCCCAGTAAGCCACAACATAATTATTATTCAATTTATTGTGTCGCCTTCAAAGTAGGCCCTTTCTCAAATAATATACTTTTGCCCGTGAATAATCCAAATCATCAAAACATTTTTCAAATCCATTTTCCGGAAAAGACTTCAGTTCTTGCCGCGAATTCTAATCTATCGAATAAAAATGGCTTCCCCGAAGTGGAAATTTGAGTTTGAAAAGGGGGAAAAAAGTCAAACTAAGCCATATTTTGTGAATACGGTAGTTGTTCGATGGTATTTGTTGAATTTTTTAACAAAAATTCCTTCGCAACGGTAGATAGCCTTATTTAGATGGTAGTTGCTGCATCGTGTTGGAAAATCCACGAGTTTTCGAAGAATCTTCTCTCCCAAAAGGCCTTCCAACGGTTTGATCATTTTCTTTACTTACCATCTGACCTTTTGGTAAAATTCCCGAGTGCACAATGCCGCTTTATTCAAAGAAAACTGTCAATATTACCATACATTTTCATTGAATTCGATGTTTTTTTTTCGATTTCAGTTCGGTTGGATGGTGCATTTCCGAAAATTGTTGATTGGTTTGTACGCCAAGCTCATAAACCCGTATTTCATTATTAGTTATAATGCATTTTACGAACTTGGGATTGGAACTAGTCGAACGGCAATGCGTTTCATTCTCATACAATCGTGTAAAATGCTATGAATTGATTCGAGATCACGTATCTTAAATGTAAATGACGATTTTTTGTCACCATATTTGCTCCACTTTTTCGATATTAACTTCAGCTGAAGGGTGAGTCAAATTTTCCTTCACATTTCGACAGCTGCTTTTGCGTACACTGTACCGCTCTTAATAAAAACAAAACACCGTAAGCCTGGTACGGTATTTTCAGCGACTCCGCACGCAAAATTTCATTCGAAATACAAAATATGAGAGAAATTCTCTGCTCGATACGTTTATCTATTCTAAAAATCGCAAATACACTTGAGATGAACTGACCGAGTCGAGTAACCAAAGTAAATAACAAATCGCTCTAAAACTCCATGTCCGTATAGTGACAAAAATAATTTTGGCATTTCCTTTAAGCAGGCTTTATAAGCAATCAATTTCCAAGCCGGAGCGAAGTAAACCTTCCGCCATATCATTACTGCTTTTGAAGGCACTGTACCGCTCATATGCTCGTGTTTTTTGATAAAATCAATACAACGTAAGCCCTCTGTAACATTTCCAACGATTCGGCATCGTTCATTTCATTTCCAATACAAAATTTAAAACTAATTCTTCGACATTTTATCTGCAGTAAAAATGAAGATGGAAAAACTCGTTACGTTTCAATGAAATTTGAAAATGTTCCAACTAATAGTAATTTAACCAACTATAACGAAATCGCACCAAGATGAGTTAAATCAAATTAAATTAAATCAAGTTATTTAACTCAAAACGATTAGAGATTATTCGAACAATCGATGCGGTTTCATTCTAATTGGTAGTTCGTTAAAATGGAATCACCCACAATTGGTCCAAAACTTCTACTATTGACCAAAAAGAAAAAAAATGAAAAAAATTTCATTACCATTAGTTTCAAACAAGGAGCTTCACAAAAGTTCATATTCGTTGCGATTTTAATATTGTAAGTTTATTTATAGTACATTCGAAATTTGTTTCTGGTTCATATTGGAAACGACAACTCATTTACTTCACACATTGATTCGTTTTTTACCTGTAACGAAATCAGAAATTTAAATTGATAATATTTCTCTACTAAAACATAACCAAACAACGAAAATATAGTTTTATGCAGTTTCGTTTCCTAACCTGAGTTAGAACTGGAACCAAATGTAGTTTCGTTTCTTGTCGGCAGAAGGACTTGGCGCCAAACTGCGAAACGAAAAATGGTTTAAATGATTTATTTTTCTGAATTTACTATACTGCTCTCAGAAAATTTCGCAGAGTGTTGTCCGTCGTTTTTTGCATCGCAAATTTTCAAATAAAATACTAACAGAACATTTCATAAACTCAATAGAAGTCAAAATTGTTTCTAATAACGTTTCGGGCGTATAAATTAGTATGAAAATTGTTTTTTATTTCGTTTTGGAAACAAAATTTGAAATATTTTTGATTTAGATACCAGAAACAATATAATACAAATTTTACATTTGATTTCTCCATGACACTTTTCTGCAGGAAAAGTGGCTATCATGACATTGTTCTACATTAAAAGTGCCTACCGCGACACTTTTCTTCACTGAAAGTCTCTTCCATGACACTCTTCGGCAGAGAAAGTGTCTTCCATGACACTTTTCTATAAAAAAGTATATGTAAGTACACTACGACACATTTCTATAAGAAAAGCAACTACCGTGACACTTTTCTGTACGAAAAGTGTCAGTGACACTTCGCTTTGGAAACAAAATTCAATACAATTTTAATTCGGTTTACGGAATCAGATTTGATTTGATTTACATTCCAGAAACAATACAATTTTTGAACTTAATTTTTCCATGACACTTTTCTGCAGGAAAAGTGGTTACCGTGACATGGTTCTATATTAAAAGTGCCTATCGCGACACTTCTCTACATGGAAAGTCTCTTCCATGACACTCTTCGGCAGAGAAAGTGTCCTCCTTCACACTTTTCTATAAGAAAGGTATATATAAGTACACTACGACATTTCCTATAAGAAAAGCAGTTACTGCGACAATTTTCTGTACGAAAAGTGTCAGTGACACTTCGTTTTGGAAACAAAATTCAATACAATTTTAATTCGGTTTACGAAATCAGAATAAAAATTTTGTATATTTTTGATTCACATTCCAGAAACAACACAATTTTTGGATTTGATTTTTACTTGACACTTCTATAGGAAAAGTGGTTACCGTGACACTGTTCTACATTAAAAGTGCCTATCGTGACATTTTTCTACACAGAAAGTCTCTCTTCCATGACACTCTTCTGCAGAGAGTGGCTCTAGTGACACTTTTCTGCACGAAAAGTGTCTTCTCTGAGACTTTTCTGTACGAAAAGTGTTTGCTTTGACACTTTTCTGTACAAAAAGTGTCTTCTGTGACCCTTTTCTGTACGAAAAGTGTCTTCTCTGACACTTTTCTGTACGAAAAGTGTCTTCTCTGACACTTTTCTGTACGAAAAGTGTCTTCACTGACACTATTCTGTACGAAAAGTACCTTCTCCGACACTTTTCTGTACGAAAAGTGTCTTCTCTGGCATTTTTCTGTACGAAAAGTCTCTTCTCTGGCACTTTTCTGTACGAAAAATGTGTCTTCACTGACACTTCTGTACGAAAAGTGTCTTCACTGAGACTTTGCTGTACGAAAAGTGTCTTCACTGACACTTTTCTGAGCGTACTTTTCGTACTTTTCTGGGCGAATAATTTTCAAACGTTTCATTCGAATCTGGGAAAATGAGTACCAAACATCTAACGATATGTTTGTTAACCTTTAAATATCTTCACCCTAATGCCATTCCTATGTTATTTGTAGTTACATAAACCATAAAGATTAATTAGAATCGATTGAAAGTTTAATTAAACTTAAAGAAATCATCCACCAGAGTCAGTGTACGAACGAACCTAAACCACAAAAAACCGACAAATGTTCAAGGTTGAATTAGAAAATTGAAATGAAAATGAAAATAATAAACGTTGTAACTGATTAAAAACAACAATAAAACAAAAATTGTAATCTTAATTAAAAATCTTGACATCATTTGTGCGCAGTGGAAAGAGCAATTTTCAATTTTGTAATTGCTTAGTGGAAAGTGGAAATGATAAAAATGCAATTAAAAATTCAAAAATAAATGGCAAGTAAAGGAGACTGAGAAAAGTGGAATCTAAGGAGAAAAATAATCTATTAGTGTATACAAATACCTGAGGTTTTGGGAAAAATATTAGCCGAAAAATACACGTTTTTTCAAAAATTCTGCGAGATGGTGGAAAAATTTGAGTTCATCTGGTTTTTGATTAAAACGTAAAGCAATACGCAAACGTTGCATATTTATGAGTTCTTTTTGTAGTTTTCTTTTTCAGAAAATGTTTTAGTTAAAATAACCGAAATCGGTAGTTTTGTTCTTTAATACCCAATTTATTGCAAGCATGAAATTAAATTGTTTTTCCCAAAACGATAGAATAATACTCCAGTAAGATTACGATATCAATTTCCATCCGAAGTTTCGAAAACCATGACAATTTGTATTACGTTTAAAAGCGAGTAACATGAGGATTCGTCGTTAAACTATAGGTCAGGTTTAGTTAGTAGCTTAAAATTAGAATGTTTGTAAGCTTGCTGTACCTTTCTATTTCCTCACTCTCATGCTCTTCTACCACCGAGTCATTTTTTCAACTTTGGAAATAGAAAATAATGCGTGGGTGTTAAATCTGGCGGATAAACTGCGTCATGAAGCAATTTAAACTTGTAATTCTTTAACTTGCCCATCGCAATAGTGGATGTGTAAACTGAAGCATTATCTTGATGAAACAACATTTTCTTTTCGCCAAATGCAAATACTAATTACTAAAAATGTTTACTATTCTTAGAACGACCGTCAGTTATAACGCTTGGATTCCATCAGTCTTTTCGATGTCATTAAAAAGAGCTTACCAAGAAGCGAAAAATTTGCAGAAGCTATGAAAATACTATTGTTATGGAATGACTTCTATGATGAAACAACAATTTCTTTTTCGCCAAATGCAGCCTTCTTTCCGTAATTTCATCACCTAAACGCTGCAATAAATTAGCATAATATTTTACGTTGACGATTTTTCCTTTCTAAAGATAATGAATTAAAATAATTGCATGCGAATCCCAAAAAACAGACTTTTTTCAAACTACTGGTACCGCATTCGCATGTGCTACGTTTTCTCAAGAGAAAAAATTTCCAAAAGAAATTGTTTGTTCGTGACAAAACTTGTATTTATTTCCAACGCTGACATCGGAACAGCTGATGTTTATACGTCACAATATATTCGATAAGAATTTTATTTCAAAAAAATCATAGAATATTACTTTTTGTGTGCATTAGAGCGTAGTGGCTAAAAAACATTTTGAACCACAAAAAATAAATTCATTTTTGTTTCTCCTTTACACAGTATGGTTATATACGAGTATATGTTGGAATATTTTCACTTACCTCTACTTTTCTATCGAAAAAAGGTAGTTTTGCAATCGTTTTAGAGATTTTTCGAGGCATAGAGTTGGCAACACTAGCATGGGGGTCTTTGTTCCAGGTGACAATAGAACGAACTGCATCGCATGAAAGCTTCTCTAGCCATCAGTTTCGTATTTGTTTTGTTCCAACTGTATGGCTAATTATTCTGCCGTGATTATTTTATTAATTTCTTTGTGTTCTGCATTTAATTACCCTTTAAATGTCAACATTTATTTTTTCATTTAGTTCCAATTTCTTTGTTTTGGATGACTAAGTTCGCTCATAATTGATTTTTATTTACCCGATTATTTTTAAAATGAATCAGCCAGCACTAGAATCGACAAAGGTCGATTGTATTCTGAACACAATAAGAAAATCCTATTCGAAATCATATATGTGATGCTTTATCAGTTTATATGCATTCAATTAAATGTCATCTTTTAACTGCACAAAGCATTGAAGGACCTGTTTATTTCCTTATTATAATAAACTGAAATCTTTACCGTAAACAATGTGAAGTTATCCTTAATTACTACCCAGTGAAAAAGAGCATCAAGGGAAGATAAAAAGATCCGCTAATCGTGATCTAAAAGTGGTGAAAAATTGAATAATTATTGATGAATTTATTATGGAGAGCTGCTGTTGTTTTTTGACACAATTTCATTCACTGCCTTTACAACAAATGCTCAAAAGCAATGTTCTCATTCATTTTTGTGACAATTTTCCTTTTTTTTTAATCAGAATCCACATAATTAATTAGTTTTTTTTTTTAACCGATAACCAATTTTAAATGCATGTTAAGCAATAATTTTATTTTTCTGCATCAGAATTAAAAACAAAACATCCTAAATTCTAAAAATGTTTACTATTCTTATAACGACTGTCGGTTATAACGCCTGGATTTCATCAGTTCTTTTGATGTCATTAAAAAGAGCTTCCCAAGAAGCGGAATATATGCTCTCATATAGCATTTGCAGGAGCTATGAAAACATTATTATTATGGAATGACTTCTACTTTGCTTTTCTGAATATGTTATGGCAGTAAATAAAACTGTTGGAAAAATATGACTACAGATTAAGTGAGGCGTTTCATATTTTACTCTTCACAAATTCTGTGAATTCTTAGAAGTAAACTCTGTCTTATGAATGGTATTATTATATTATATTTCTTAATCCTCAATCTCAATCTAATAAAGGGATCGAAGATTTGCCATTCTTAGGAAACATTTTGAATGTCCTCTGGTTGTTGACAGTTTTGCTCACATTCACAGAGGAAATATTTACTTTTAACTATTTTCATATTGACGTTGAGTACAGCGTCTACCAGAATGCCTAACATACAATCCAAGGCTTTATATACAGTGATGTGAAAAATAATAAGGGCACTAATATAAAACTATAACATTTGATCAGAAAATATAGAGAAATTGCTAAAAATAACTGTACTTATTTTTAGGTAATATATTACAAAAACGAGTTCCATTGTGTTTTTTAAAATTGTTGTTTTTATTTAAAATTTTTGTTTAATAAATTAAACTTAAAATACAAATTCACCCTGTGAAAAAAAATAAGGACACTTCGTGTTTTCATCTAAATAATACTATAACATTAACAAAAAATAAGAGATTCACAATTAATATTGTTTTCCAGTGGTTAATATTTGGTTGAGGCTCCTTTGTTTTTTAAAACTCGTCGGGGAATAGAGTCAACAAGGTTTTAACAGTCTGAATCGGACTGAAATCATTCCATGCAGCCTGAATTAATTCCCATAGATGGTCGCAATTTGTGGGACACTTTCATTTAATTGAAGTTTTCACTATATTCCACAAATTCTCGTTCGGATTTAGATCGGGAGACTGCGCAGGCCATTGTAATAAATCTTGTTATTCCCAAACTATGTTTGGGGTCATTGTCCTGTTGGAATACCCATCGCATTGGCATATTTTCTTCGGCATAGAGAAGCATACAATTTTGTAGAATGTCAACATAATCTGTTGCTTTCGTAATGCCCTGTATACGATACAGTGGCCCAACACTATAGCAGGAAAATGATCCCCAAACAATGATATTACCACCGCCGTGCTTTACCATCTTAAGAGTGTATTTTGGGTTGTATTCCGTATTAATTGGCCTTCTTACAGTATGAAGACCACTTTCTGAATTAAATAAATTAATTTTTGTCACATCCGACCATAGAATATTACTCCATTTTTCTCGAGGCCAGCTTGATTTTAGCCTTTGTTGTACGTTCTTCTTCGACAACATTGGTACTTTTCTAGCACTATGAGCTTTAAGGTTATCTTTAATAAGTGTTTTTCGAATTGTTGATGGGTCAATTTCTATGTTTAAATCATTTTTTATCTGTTTCGATGAGATAAATTGATTCCTTTTTACACATCGAATGATTTTACGTTTAACTATAAGTGTAATTTTTGGTTCTCTACCACGAGAAGAGAAGAAACATCCGGAATCCATTTGACTGAATTTTCTGCCATCGTTTTTGAAATTCCAAGCAACCTTGAAATTTTTCTATAAGAATTTCCATCTTTATGCAAATTTTTAATAGTTTTTCTTAGTTCTAGCGTTGATCTACTTTGATCTATTTTTGATCTATTTTTCATCAGCACAGTGATAATATTTCATTTATATCTGTCGGCATTTTCCGTTTGCAACATCGGCGTTCAACGTTTCTAGGCATCAGTTCATACGGAAGCCAATTTTGCTATCTACTGATTAATTCCTAGTGACTTGAAGCGATGCCAAACTGTTTATTGAGTCGCTCTTAATGTAATTGCAAGTTCTTGTTGCATTTGGCATGAATTTTCCTTCAGTTGTGATTCCAATTCTACGGCTTCGTACACTTTTTATCTTCAGGCTACGTTTTTCGCCTTCATCGTCAAACTCGCCGTTCTTTTGAACTCTTGAAACTATTCACGGCAAGTTCTCTCACTTGAGGCAGCCTTATTGTACGCTTCAATAAGCAATCGATGCGCATTAGCCGCAAATTTCTTCAAATTAAACTGGTAAATCTAAAGTTCTCTCATGTAAGTCCTCAAAACTCGACATTTTCAAAACAAAAGGAAAAAAATGTGATGCCGCTACAAAATAGCTAATATTTCCAGGCTATATTGTTGCCAGATTTCCCATCGTATAATAGGATACTTTACATGCCCCTTAGCCGCAAATTTCTTCAAATTAAACTGGTAAGTCCAAAGTTCCCTCATGTGAGTCCTCAAAACTCGGCATTTTCAAAACAAAAGGAAAAAATGTGATGCTGATACAAAATAGCTAATATTTCACGGTTATATTGTTGCCAGATTTCCTATCGTATAATAGGACACTTTACATGCACCTTAACTGCAAATTTCTTCAAATTAAACAGGTAGGTCCAAAGTTCTCTCATGTGAGTCCTCAAAACTCGACATTTTCAAAACAAAAGGAAAAAATGTGATGCTGATACAAAACAGCTAATATTTCACGGTTATATTGTTGCCAGATTTCCCATCGTATAATAGGACACTTTACATGCTCCTTAGCCGCAAATTTCTTCAAATTAAACTGCTAAATCTAAAGTTCTCTCATGTGAGACCTCAAAACTCGACATTTTCAAAACAAAAAGAAAAGATGTGTTATGCTGCTACAAAAAATCTAATATTGCACGGTTATATTGTTGCCATATTTCCCATCGTATAATAGAATACTTGACGTATTGGTGAGATCATCTAAATTCAGTTGTAAATTAATCAAAAATCAGTATTGAACAAATGTGCATCATGTGTGGTCCTTCAGGTCTTATTTTTTCCACATATCCATAGAGAATTGATCGCTTCTTTCTCATCGGCTATGCGACATTTCATAAGTTTTCAACTTGCGTCAGTCTTGTTTTGTTATACCGTATTTAGGTGGAAATGTTAACGACACATTGATGTGGAAATTAAATATGTATAAAGTGTAGTAATAGTCAAAATAGACAATGAAACTTCAAAGACATTGCAAAAAAAAAAAAAATGATGATTGTGAATTCATCACCACCTCTTCTATTGGTCGTTGTCTGTTTGCCAAATAAATATAAATGTGTGTTCAGAAATAAAATGAAGCACTTTTATTGTGAATTTATTTTATTACATGAATTCATTTTATTTTTTATTTATTTATTTTTTTTTTTTTTTTTTTTTTTTTGTTTTAACAATTATAATTATTTTCATCACGCTTGCCAGTTTTGTTTTTTTCCTTAATTAATTCAGTGGGAGGCGGCCTGTAAAACAACATTTCAAACAAATTGTTGCCCATTTAAAGCTAGCTATCGTCGTCCGTCCGTCCATTCAAATAGCCTCTCCGTTATGACACAGAGTCTTGGTAGCCACCGCCCACGCGAAGTGTAAAAAACTACCAGAGCTAATGGAGAAAACCACCCATAAAGCCTTAAATCCCTATAATTTATTGCGTTTTGAAACAAAGTAAATAAGACTTTTTTTCACTCTCTCTTTCACTGTTTTCCCACAGAAATTACAATTTATTTCTACAAATTGTCTTTTAACAAAAAAAAACGATTTATAGCCCAAAAAACAACAAAAAATTACGAAACATTGTCGTCATTACAACTGCCAGTGACACACAGTGGAGTGAGTGGCCAAAGATCCCACAATACCAACAAAACACAACAAATAATAATAATAATGAAAACACGCACTTTTGTAGGTTCTTCAGTCCAATATCTGTCCGTCCTTCCGCGCCTCTTCTACTTTTTTGTGTCTGTCCATAAGAATTTCATGTGTATTTTTTTTTTCTTATAGGCTCGTGCTTATTGTCGCTGCCGGCGTAGGCCGACCCCTCTGCTCAATGAATCAACAGAAAGCCGCAAGCAAATCGCATCGCATCAAAACAAACCAATTAAGTTGATATTTCAAAAATAGACTTAAGTTGAAGCCAGCCCAGGCATCAACGTTGTTGGCCGGCCAGGCGTTTTCACAATTTGAGAAAGCCCACAACTGATAATTTGATTGCAAATTGAATTATCAAAGAAATTGTTTGTTTCGATGGCGATTTTTTTTTGGCAATTATGGCTTCATCAGGAAAATGAACTGTTTTTCAGTGAACTCTAATGTAATAATTGTGAAAATAAAACTTTAACAGGTACTTTTGTATACGGCAACAATTAGAATACTGTTTTTTGTATGAGACTCTTGATGAAGAATTAATCCAACCTCGCCCTTTTCAAGTAATAACACCAATACAGGATCTTGCCACATTTTGATCCTTTTCGTAAAGACTTGTCGTCATCAAGATCCTCAAAATACGTTCTGCCGAGAAAAAAGTGTCAGGAATTGGTCAATAAAACACAAAATATTTATTTTTGCTTCCAATTTATAGTACCGCCTTTAAAGCCTAGCCCTTCCGCAGTAATACACTTAGACCATCTAGTAATCCAATCATCAGAACATTTTTTACATTCCTGTTCGGAAAAGAATTAATCCGATCTCGCACTTTCCAAATAACAACATCAATACATTCATCCAAGATCTTTCCACATTTTGATCCTTTTCGTAAAGACTTGTCAAGATCTTCAAAATACGTCCTGTCCAAAAAAGTATCAGGAATTGGTCAATAAAACGCAAAATATTTGTTTTTGCTTCCAATTTATAGTACCATCTTCAAAGTCCAGCCCTTCCAAAGTAATACACGTAGGGCAATTAGTAATCCAATCATCAGGACATTTTTCAAACTCCTGTTCGGAAAAGAATTAATCCGATCTCTTACTTTCCAAATAACAACACCAATACATTCATCCAGAATCTTTCCACATTTTGATCCTTTTTGTAAAGAATTGGAATAAAAAATTGGTCAATAAAACGCAAAATATTTGTATTTGCTTCCAATTTATAGTACCGTCTTTAAAGCCCAGCCCTTCCTAAGTAATACACTTAGGCCAACTAGTAATCCAAATCATCAGAACATTCTTGTCTTCTGCTATTACTAATGACTGACTGAAAACGCTTGTCCCCAAAATGTCTCCAAATGATATTTGTTAAGTTTTGGATCAGAAATTCGTTCACAATGATAGCCTTGTTAAATGGTGCGTTATCATGGTGCAAAATTTATGGGGTTTTCCCCATAAATCAGATTTTTTTTCGACGGATCTGTGCTCTCCTCAAACGTCGCATAACACCCACATAATATTGTTTATTTACTTTCCGATGTTCTGACAATAATTCCAAGTGCACAACACTGCGATAATCTAAGACTTTTTACATTGACTTTTGATCGACTTTGAGGTGATTTTTTTGGTTTCGGCTCATTTTAGTTTAGCCATTATGAATATGGGCTCAAAATTCACTCATTCTAGCATGTCTTTAGCGACCTTTGCGCGATTGAGTTTTTAAAGAAAATTCAGTTCAGTCAAGTGGCAACGCTTTTGTATAAAATAATGCGTATTGAAAGTTTCGTCTGAACTTCTGGCAGCAATTCTCAGTCCACAACGAAACGATAATGGAAGAAAATAATCGTATTATCTTAACTTTTAGGTCATTTTAACGTAGTTTTTTGTTTTTGCTCAGTTAAAAGAAGTAATTTTCAATCTTGTCGACTGTTCTGTGTAAATTCGTGTCTCATAAACAGTGATAATGAATGTAGTGTCAAAATTGACTCGTTCTAACATGTTTTTCAGCGACTCTTACGCGATTTCGAAACTATTCAAGCGGCAGCGCATTCCATACCCAAACAATTTTGTAAAATTTATTTGTGAGACAAAAAATTCAGCGATCATCTCTCTCATAATCTTATTGACGATTTTCACTCTCCATTTCCTTCGCTTTAAAAATATTAATTAATTTCATATGAAGCCATTGATAGTCATTGCCCACGGCGAGGCAAATTTGCCACCATATGCGTGCGTGCGTTTTCCATAAAGTCGATACAACTCAAGCCTTTTGTAACACTTCAATAATTCGTCACAGGCAATTTCATTTGCAATATCAAAGTTGATCCAAGATCTTTACTCTACATTTTTATGCATTGCAAAAAATTTAGAATGAATTGGACGAAATCGAGTACTGTAAACGAACTAAATAACAGATCGCGCTCAAACTCTCCCTCAGTATACAAAGAACCGTCATGCCAACTTAGCGACCAAAAAAACAATTGAGCAGTCCCTTTAAGTAAGCTTTTCAAATAAACAATTCCCGGTACTTTTTATAATTTCTTTTGTTTTCACAATATATGCTAAAATGAAATTTGGGAAAAACTTTCAATGCCTCCGACTCTGATAAATAATTTTCTGCGAGTTTCAAAATTACAATAATTTTTTCTTTGTTACCCAAAGTTATTTTGAAAAATTTGGATTCTATACTTAAAAGAAGTTTTTTAAAGCTACAAAGAACACCAATGAGGGTAAATTTCTGAAATGTTTCTTAGAGACGTCTTTTAAACTGATATCAACGCTGATTAAAACACTTCTAAATTCACCAAATTAAAAGTTGTTATGTTGATGTGGTATTTAAACTTTAATCAAACTTCTGGCGTTAATCTTTTTTTGTGGTGAAATATTGAAAAATTGTTATATAATAATACTGTCTAAAATTTTATTTTAATTTTGCAACTTAGGAAAGATGTTTCTAGTTTTTAAAGGCCAGAATACTAGTGTTGGCCTGGTTTCCCAAGAAATGACAGGATGGGAAGTCCGCAGTTATATCTCTAACGGCGACCTTTTTGTGTTCCATATACCTGGCAATCGGGAAATCAGGTATATTTTTTTAATTCTCCTAATCTAAATAAAAATGTAAGAATAAACAATGTATAAAGTTTGCCATTATGTACGAGATACAATATCATTTAAACGACCGTCCCTGGATTGTTTGGTCCTTTTGAGACGGTCTTCGACCAATTTTTTGCACATTTCGAGCGGTATCTCGGCGATAACTTGACGAACAAAAGACACAAAAAAGTCTAATGGCGTCAAATCGCATGATTTTGGTGGCCAATTGACGTGGCCAAAACGTGAAATTACGGTTTGTGGAAACTTCTCACGCAATAAAGCTAAAATCGGCGGTGTTGTGTGACACGTAGTACCATCTTATGGAAACCACATATCGTCCAGTTCATAATCCTCGATTGCAGGCCAAAAAAGATCAGTTGTCATACGGCCATAGCGCTCTGAACTGAAATTTGGATTGTCCGCCACACTTTCACGATATTTTCGGCAGTGCGTACATTGTGATAATACATAGGCCGGACTTACATCTGTGACGCTTCCATTCTCTTCAAATTTATTTATAATCTTGCCACGTAGGTCGATTGTAACGACCATAATCGCTTTGTATTGCAGGAAAAGTGTCCATGCATGATGTTTTAACTACTTTTACGTGTTCTTGCGTTGTTAAACGATCTATATTCGTAAATGGCAAACCTTTCACTAAGTAAATAACACTTCAGATGACAGGTATTTAATAGCTGACAGCCTTGCTAGATCGGCGATTTTGAAACCTCTAAATGGGTAGCCAGCCCAGTATAATATGCTGGAAACATTTATAAACCACTTCTGATTCTGTAGAGCAAAGATCTTTAACAGTCCTTCATTTTTTCCTTCAGTGTATTTTGCAATTTCTGCCAAACACCTTTAACTGATTTACTTCTTTTGTGTTTACATATTCATTGGTTCATTGATCATATTGAACTTCGCTTTCATGTAAACCTCAATTAAATAGTTGTAACTTAGTTTTTCCTTGTAAATTACTTACATAAATGTTTATGAAATTGCAATATTACAAGCAAATGTTCAATGTTTGCGAATAATACCTGCATTTTTATATAAACTTAATACATTTTCCATACAGATTCATTAGAGCTTGACCACCAACTGACCACAAACCAACATAATTAGTAGGGGTTTTTTTATTGGTACGTTTTTTTCTCCCTCTCTTCTCCACCTCTCTCGATTGTAAAATGGGCTAATGGTCGCGAATATTAAAAATTTTGTTATTCAACACATTACGTGTGAGTGCGTGAATAACGGGTTAATGAGTGTATTCGTTTTGCACTGTTTGGTGTAATATGTTTTGTGGTGACTCTTGAGGAGTTGCTTAAATGGGTGTTTATAGTGTTGGGGTTGCCATCAGGCATCATACGAGTATATTGGTGGCCTCACATAAGGTTGAAAAATGATTGGTAATTATTGCAAATGACTAGCTGGCCTCCGAAAATTTTGCCGCCGGCAGTTTTTAACATACATTCAGCCCGATTTGCACTCCACCTCTCGTATAGTAGTTCTATGGCGGAATGTCTTTAACACTGTTTGTCACGAATAGCACCTCGTCACGAATACCGTCCATATGATTGTACTGAAACTTTTGAAGCTTGTTGTTCCTTATGTGGCTGGGATAATTTCTAGATTAGGTCAGTAAATATGCGATGGATGAGGGATCACATTTATTGAAATATCTTGACATTATCCCTAGGAAACACTCAGTACGTGTAAAAGTTATTCTCTACATACAACCAAATTAAGGTGTGAATACGATATACATATATCGATTAATTGCTTCAAAAAGTATTAAAACACGGTTATAGACGTAAACTCAAAATTTGTATAGAAACATATTCTTTGTACGCTTCTATTTCTATAGTACACAGTTCCCCAATATTTCTTGTTATTTCTTTAGTAAATTAAACTATAACTTACTTTTAAGTCCTTTCATATGGTTATATTTAAGAAAATTATTCTCAATATTCTTATAATAACATAATTCTCTTTATTTTCAGGTAAGTTTTTCTTGAAGTGATATATAATTTTGATTACATTTTGGTAAGTCTTTGAATGAGAAATATCACCATCGCTAGGGAGCAAAATAACTGCATATTAAATGGACCCAAGGATTTACTTTTCAGTACTTGAGGAGACTGCAGTAACATTTTTCTTTTTAAAAAATTTTATTAATATAATTTATACTGTACTGCAATATTTCCCATTATTTAGATTATTCCAAATAGAGTCAAACTCTTATCATATTATAAGTTGCTCCTTTAAACAAAGTGAAAGCGTCTTAACAGAGTCCTCAAATCCACCATTTTATTCTCCCCAAAGTGCAGCAATAGCTCCAAAAACACGGTGATGAATAAAATTATCCATCAAGTCGTTATCTTTCATCGTCGGTGCAGGAATTTTTGTTGAAGTTTTTCTTTTTTAGACCTTCGAAACATCTTAATATTTGAAGTTTTCAATATTGGATTTCTTGAAAAAATGCTGGTATTTTATTGTGAAACAATTACTCACATTTAAAATCCTTATGTCCAGATTAATTGAGGTTTAGAAAGAATTTATGTGTTAGGAGGAAGGCTATTATACCTGGAATTGAATTTGTTGCTTACTAAATGTTGGTTATTTTGTTACATAAATGATGTATTCAAATTATTAGGATACAGTGCTACAGCGAGTTTTGAAATTACTCTTTTGGAATTCCTCTAGTTTTTATAGAATGAAGAAAAAGCATACTAACTTGGATGGGCGACTACAGTATCTATAATAAGCTGCCTGTGGAAGAATTGAGAGAGTTTCAGTCTTCTCTGCTTCTTCCCCAAATGGTCACAACAAATTTTATTAACTTCCCAGTAATCTGAACCTTCCAAACCAGTAATAGTCAGCCTCACCAGAGCCGCCAATAAGTTGTCGAAGACTTTGTGGTGGATCCTTTTTTTATGAGCATTAGCATGTCGATATTTATAAACAGCCCATAGAGTTTATGATTCGCATCTCTTTAGAACCTATATGGTATAACAAGATTTGCAAGCAATTCCGAATTTCTAAACTGAAGTCGGAGGTTTTATTAATGTTGGAGTAGAGATAGATAGAGGTAATAGACTCTTTGTTCGTCAATACAAATAACTTATTTTTGTACTTACTTAAAGCCCAACCGACTTTACTGACTCCTGCTCAATGCTAGAGAAGGCTGCAGCAACATCTCATAGTTTTCATTGATAATGATGTCAATATCATCAACGTATGCAAGTGGCACAAGGATCTTATTAGAGTTTTGCTGTTCGTGTTCACATTAGTTTTCCCCATTCTCATTTGCTTAAGCATACATACTAAGGAGGCCGGATAATAGACTGTCGGTCTCTTTTGGTGCAAATCGTTTCTATTTTTCAATTTGAATTCTTAGGGGATATCAAACGGCCTCAAATGGCCTCAAACACAATCTGCGTATCGATCAGTCGAAGGCTATAAAAAGATGATACGTGTCGATTTATCAATTCTTGAGATTTCCAAAATTTGTCGCACTTTAACATCTTGTTAGTTGTCGAGTAACTATATCTAAAGCCTCAAATACATGGCATCTTCTGTGTAGTGGTGATGTCGATCCTACATTTGCATTTAGGCTGTAAAGAATCTGGACATTCCAGATTTATATCCTTAAATCTTGATCCATTTCCTATATGCTAGCTCGTAAGAATTTAGGTGAAGGCTTGCTTCTCCCCTCTTTTCCATTGTGTTTTCCTAACAAAAATTGTTCGAGATGAGTGGCTTACTGTATCTTATCTGATCGTGGTGTGGGGGTGTTACTGATCAAAAATTGAGTTTTTGGACGTCCAGTAAATTTGTGGAACGATTTCGATATCGACTTTGAATATTCTACACTTCCCTCAAACAAAAAGTTCATCAAAGTTGCCAAATAAAGAGAGTCTTTTGGAGTAAAATTTAGTTTAACTCGTCCACTTAGTTTTTCATAATAACATAGAGAATATATGGAAATCAATAATGTGTTAGTGTGGGATGTGCCTAGGGGACCCTAGAGCGAGTTTGAGAACTTGTGAAGGAGCTTAACTCAACTTTATTTTGATGCCCAGAGAGAATTGATTAATTTTCGAACTTACTTCTTTAATGTGTCTAAGTATGAGCGTACCAAATATATTATCCCTATTTCGATATATTTCCTACGTTCGTAATTGAAAGCCAAAAAGGAACAAGTTCGACGCAACTCTATATGATAGAGTACTATCGAACTCGGTCGGTCGTTAGTTCTCGAATTCGTTCTTTCAATGTGTAGGGACCCTTTAAAGAAAGAATTCGGGAACTAATGAACGGGTTTATTCGTTATATTTATATTGCCCAAATAAATCATCTGTTTCTATATGTCGATACGTACATTCTTATTCTGTATGACTACATTAAAGGAGCGGGATCGGCACAATAATTGTTGGTAGCGATTTTTCAAAAACATTCATTAATTCCCGAACTCTTTCCTTTAACATAGAGCTGTTGCGAACTCGTTCGTTCGCTTCTTTGAGGTGTCCATTCACTCACGCACTTACGAACATTTGCGACATATCGGAAAGAGAAGGGTGAGGGTCGTGCAAGAGAATTATTTCGAGAACCAGTGAACAAATCCATCGCAACTCTGGCGTACTAAATGACGAAGTGAACAACACTTGACATGTAGGTACCACTATGTGATTTCACTGCCTAGAGTTTGCTCACTTATAACAAACCTCCATACGGCTTCACTCTCCAGCTTAGGTTTACGTATAGGTATAGTACGTGTGTATAACGGCCCAGATATCAACATTTCTCTCAGACTGTAAGAAGTGACATTGTAAAGCAAGACAAAATACAACAATGTTTATGTCACTAATAGGGTTTAAGCCATGTATTCTGGTGTCCCTGCATTTGAGGGTCGAAATCGAAATCCCCAAACACTAAATAGTCAATTAGTGATGATGCCTGTCATTATTAACGGGGCAGAGAAGCGTTGCAACATCGAAAAGGGGACGGGAAGTATTGAAAACAGAAATCAATTTGATAAATTCTACATAAGACCAAACTGCTTGACTAGCACAGCTTATGTGTTTGTATGGGCAAAACTGGCATTCCAATATCAGTGGAACAAAGCGGCTGGGGCTTGTGGCGGTTCGGCCATTGCTCTTGCAGTCCAGCGAACGAACAAGTGTTCAGTTGGTCTGGGAACGAATGCAAGACGGGCAAACGCCACTAAAACAATTATCATTATCACAATCTCCTTTAGGTTGTCGGTCGGTCCACTTTCAGCAAATGTCAAAAGTTGTTGTGTGGGGTGCTAGAGAGGAAAACCCAAATAAACATGGGCACGCGAAATCAAAAGAAATCCAATTGGGTTTGTTATTGCACCTCAACCTCATTCTGTTGTCAGAGACAATGATCGCCTTCGAACGTTTCCTTCGAACATTGTGGAAGAATGAAGAAATCAAAACAAACATTCAATAAAATCCAACCAACAACCACATTTGCCACTAAAAAGAGGCAATGGGAGCAACGTCGCGTCCCCAGCCTGGCAGCAGCCACTACTGTATGTGTTTATTATTGTTATGCTCGGTGAATAACGAGAACCACTAAAAATGTGATTAAATTATAATAAAGAGCAACAACAACAGCAATACTGAGAACAACAAAAAAAGGAGATTAGTGAGCGACGGACGGACGCACGAATAATAACAATAATAATGGAAGCAACAAAAACCATATGCTGTGTGTCCCGACGACGACGAAGTGTGAACACCCAACAATAACATCGTGCAAACACACACCGATTACAAGTCGATGAACGAATATACTCACTCACTACATCGACTTCGTGCGAGTGGTTGTTGTGTATTCCGCATTAAACTTCGTCTCTCAGCCCTTGTGGCTGAACAGCTGTTGAACGTCTCTCGGGTCTATCACCCGTGAGAGTGGCATGGTAATGTAGTAATGTTGATGTTGTGTTTACACTCAGTTTGGCTGGGCAAAAGCATCGCATACCAAAGTGTTCGCACAAACGAAGAAACGAGCGAACGTAAGAATGAGTGACGGCAATGACGATGCCCCAAAACATGTGTTCGTCGTTCCCAATATACACGTATGGCGGCGTGTATGCATGCAATTTCGAGCGCGCGCCATTTAAACAAACAAATGTCGAGTTTATCACTCTATTAGGAGGTATATTTATTAGGTGGAGGGGAATGACAAGCTTAGGTCTCATCGCTCATGCAACTCTTTTGTGTGCGGATAAGCCACAGACAGCCAGCTTGGTTGAGAAACGCGTCTTTACATAGTATTAAAAAATCGCGTTTCTCTGTACTCCAAAGTTTTTTTTGTTTTTGTTTTGAGTTTTCTATAGATTCACTTAAAGTACCGATATGGAGGAAACGTTAAAAGTGCCATCTTTTGTTAGATCAGATGAGTGTCATGGGCTTCTAGTTCGATTAAAGTATCTCCTCCTATCTGGCAGAATAACAACCGCTGTAAGTTTTAATAAAGCTGCTTAATAATTGACCAGCTTAATGTTTTGGCAGATTGTTGACGGGTATTAAAAGTGGATCATATGAATCTGCCACCCTTCTGGTACCTCTTATACAGACTGATACCGAAATTCATTTTTTTCTATAATTTCTGACTGATAGGCTGCAGTAGCATAACTTTCTTTTCATTTTAAAGCTTAACGACGCAAAGCAAAATTAAAAAAAGTGGAGAAGTTGACTGAGTACCTTCTGGTTAAATGATAATTTTAATCCACATATTCTTAGCTTCATATCTTTCATTCAATTGCACTAAATTCAGTCAAATTTGGCAAATTAAATAAACTAACACTTAAGAATGAAAATGTATGTATAAAGATAAGATATTGTTTTTCACATAACAACATACATTTTTCCAAGATCACCAAAAAAATGAGATTGAATTTTCCACTTCTTGCTCAATAATTGAACCGCTTTAGAGACCATTCCTTACATCTAAGGAGCAAATTGTCAAAGTTCGATCATTTTAGGATGGGCGGTATAGAAACAAGCTTTTATATAATACACAAGAATAATAAAAAAATTTACCTTTATTGCGTAAGCGATAATAATTCCAATCCAATGCAATCCAAGTGTGTGTACAAGCTATCAAGAGATCTGCGAATTACCCTCTAATGATAAGAGCTGTTTGTATTACAGTAAACGTGTACAAAGTCCAAATAGACGAGCTTCATCGGTTTGTCGACTGAGAAGCTATTGGTGACAGTCAAATATTTATTTGACCATGGCTGAGTTCGGGTGCTGGTTTTTCTTTATGGAAATGAATTAAACATCAAAAAGTCTTCAGTTAAGATAGGTAGGGATCTTGTTAAAAAAAGGGATCAGTGAATCAGGTATAACGGTAAATAAGAATTTGTTTCGTAGGGCCTTCATGAGATGACTTCATGATTGAAATAAAACATGCTGTAAATCAAATATGTATGTATGACAGCTCGAAGATTCAACGGATAATCGCTCTTGCAACAACTATTTCTCGAATGGCGACATATGCTACAAGATCACAGGTGTTTGTGAAACCAAATGAACAAAAGGATTCGGCCTAAGACAATGCTTGAATGGTAAACGATATTTTACAGACACCCCTGAAAAAATTTAAATTCGAAGTTGGCAAAACAGGACCAAAAGCTTCAATATTTCCTTGTCGAGTTTTAAAAAATGTGTGAAGGCCTAGAGTTGTAGTGATGGAAAATCATGCCTTAGCGGTTTGCCAATTCTAACCCTCCAAATTAACATCACATTTTTTGGTGTAACCGAGCTTTTGATCAAGTTTAAGTTTGATTGCGTTCATCTTGCCTGAACCAGGATCTCTTTCCGCTAACATTGTTGTAAAGAATCAGTTTTCTTTTAATAGGACCATATCAAAAAGTGGATTTCCTTTAGCTCATACAGAACATAAATATTAAGTTGTTTGATGAGTCCAAAAAAAACCTTCTAAATGGTGTCCTACGTTCGCATGCGTCACTTTCAGCTTCTCTGTGTTTCCTGAAGAAGAGACGTATCGGTGCGACTCAAAGACTATGATTTCGTAACCATTAATCCCTTTTGGCCAACCTTTCCGGTTGCCATCTTTAAGCGTCAGATTTCTAAAACGGAATTTCGGGAAACAATTTTGGCACTTTGCTTTTTATTAAAGCATCCAAACCGTAAGTGTCAGCCGGCGTGCTGCTGAGTCTTTCTTTTTGTCTTTTCTGAAATAAAAGAACAGAATATGGCGAATATACTTATTAACGGAGCAATTAAAATGTTGGGACAATACAAATTAAAACTCGAAATGTCAACTTTGTAACAGTATAACACACAATTTAGACAGGTGAACTAAAATATTGCGATAATTACAAATGCTTTACCTGTGTGAAAAAAAAACAAATTACTTTCTTACCAACCATAATTAATGGTTCTGCATTCTCCACTTCTCATTGTTTGCTTAGTAGTTTAAAAAGCGTTTAAATAGGCGTTATTATTTAAGCGAGGAATGAAAACCTGGTTCGAAATATTAAAATATTTGGATAACTGAAAACTCTATTTGAAAAGGTATAATTATGGACCTTGTCCAGTTTATCGTATCGAACACTCGTCATAAATAACGTCCTGAGAAGAACTATGCATCGTGGAGTGATTTCCCACATACAAGTGACGTAGGGTATAATGTTGTTCACAGCACATTCCCTTACAGAGCTATGTAAAGATAACACGACGAGGTATACACACACATCACTGTTAGCAAGAATAAAGCTAATAAAGCGCATGTTTATTGTGTTTTCTCTCTCTGTCTCTCTCTCTCTCTGTCTGACTAGGTGAAAATTTGTTATAATATTTTATCTGTATACATGATTCTTTTGTTGGTTTGAAGCTATTAATTACAGGGTTCTTCTCAGCAACATAAATTGTATGGCAAAAAGTTTGAACTTCTTTACTATGGCTTCGTTGTTTTATACATCATCTCCTCCCTCATAAGAAATCATAACCGGGCCATCACCACCACTGTCTGTCTCACACTAACACAATCACAACATTTATGTTGCGAGAGAGACCATAAACAAACTTCGAGCGTATGTGTACATAAATTTTGGCACATTCAGCTGAATAGAGCTTTCGTTTGTTCGCATTTCAGCGTATCAGCCAGCAGCTAAATACTGGACAGCCATATTGGTTTTTTGCATTGTTGCTCTCATTTGTTTCTTTTTTGTCTCATATGTTTCTCCGGGAGTTTTGTTGTGCATAACAATTTACACAAAACGTCTGCTAATACTTATAGTTACGTTAAGTGATTATATTTATTTTAAATTTTTGAAATTTCGACTAGGTGGTTTCTGTGTTTTGATTTTCTCACTATTGTACCATGCGTCTTACCCTGGCCCGTTCCAAGTGAACCCCCAAATTCCCAGGTAAATTAGCTTTATCTCTTGTAAGAGATTTCGTTTCTAACCCCACTTTTTCCCAACATGTTTTGAGAGTTTAGTGTTATTTTTTTTTTTTTTTTTTTAACCCAAAACCACCGTAACTTCCTCTTCAGCGCTTTCATACTTACTTTCTTACCGAACATTTCAAACAATTTTGTTTTTGTAATTTTAGGCCTTTTTAGGCCGTTTAACTCATAAATAATCCAATTTGACAGTTTTTGTTGTATTTTTTTTTTGTTTCTTTCTGGCATTTTTCAAACTCTTCCAACAAAAATTTCTCGTCTCAAACAACCGTTGTTTTATTTGCTTCACCTTTGTTAATAGTCTTGAGGTTTTCTGGAATCAGTGACCTTTTCATTTAAGCTGCTACCCAAGAATGTTTTCTTCACCTTTCTTTAATGTGCTTACAAAGCCACCCTTAATTTTTGAGCCCGGCTCCGTACTGTTTTCATACGATTCTACGTGGGCGAAGGGTGTGGAAATTTGTTCAGCACGAATGAACACCCTATAGCCGCCAGTTTTTATTATAAAAGGGGTCTTTGGGAAGGTTTGGTGGGAAGTTAATTAGCTATGTAAACTGAACTTTTTTCTGATGTTTTGTGAAGCGAGGTTTTTTTTTTTTGAAAAATGATAATTTAGGTAAAAATCTGCGAAAAGGGACTTTTTTGGCACCTTTAAAATAAAGTGGCTCTAAATGCTATTCTACATATGTATAAATTCTGTCGCCCAAGGCAATTTCTTAAATCACTTTGAATGAATTTTCTAAAACCTGTTCTTATAGACACTACTACGCAATTATTATTTTGTAAGAAAATTCTATCCTTAAGGACTCTTGTTGTTTCCTATTAAAATATTCCTTCATCCATATTTTCTCTACTTGTAAGAAAAATCAGCCGCCACAGATTATTATTATTTTTTTTTTTTTAATGAAGTCTTTTCGGAAACTTTTTCTTTTGAAATGTTTCTTCAAGTTAATTTTCTGTATGGCAGCTATTTGCGCAGGAAGTTTTATAATTTTTTTTTTTTTTTTGTAAAGTCTTTTTTTTTATAAAATCTTTCTAAACAAAAGTTCTATATGGAAGAAAATGTGTTTAATCGTAGAACAATATTCATTCGTCGAATTGACGAATACACTGTTCCTCATTATGTTTTTTCTCTCGATACATGTAACTCTGCTCTATAGCTGTAATCAGAAGTTTAGTCCCGTTGCATACGATCATAGATTATTGTGCAACACTGGAAATCAAGTTTTTTTCTTTTGAATTCTTAGTATTAATTTCGTGACTTCGACGAAATTAGTTGTGAGATTTTTTTCCTGTGTAATTTTATTGCTTGTGTTTAATATTTTTGTAAGAAATATTCAATGTGATCTCTAAAAATCTTCCCGAGTTCGAAATTAAACATTTTTTGAAATTTTCTTTTGACACTCATGGTTCTGAAAGGGTGCGATGAATTGCAGAAAATTCCACCATAATTTAACCCTGATGCGAACAATTTTAGCAATCACTCTGTTTAGGAACACACAGCCGCAAATCAGATTTATGATCATAGCAATTGTAAGCTTTTGCAATTGTAAGTTTATAGCTGAAGTTGGGTTTTCAAACTCATTGAAGCGAAGCTCAATTTTGAAAATTTTTAAAAAAAAAAAAAAAAAAAAAAAAAAAATAAAGAATAATAATAATAAATAAACTAAATAAAACGAAAAAATAAATAACGAAATATTTTGTGAAACTCCTTAAAAATTAAAACACATTTTTATTTCATTAAAAAAATGTGCATAGTTTCCAAGTTATATCAATTCAACTTTGGGATTCGTCGATTCGACGAAGTTTAACGAAAAAGGGGTAAATTTAAGTGTACTGCTCTAGATTTTAAAACACTTCTCTACAATAAAAAATTCGGAATCTATATATGTATAAGTTTCTCACCATAAAATATTTTCGCATTCTGTATGAAAAGGCATCGTTACAGCTATTATTCTATATCAAATATGTGCTCATTGAAATTATTCAATATATATTGATTGTGTCTTCGCAAATGAATATATGAATAGAATATTATACTACCCGTGTAAATAGTTTTATGACCCGTTACGATATGTTAGAAAATTTAATCAGATTTTAAGGTTTACGAACGTTTGTTCAAACTAATCCTAGAATTGAAATTGAAGGACATGAACAGGTATTGTATTTCTGTTATGTTTGTTTCTCAAATCTGATAATATCCACTGAGACTTTGTCATATATTAAAATTTTCGCAAAATGTTACAGTTTAAAAGAAGAGTTGTTCATATTTCCACCTTTCAAAAAAAGACCCGTTTTTTCAAGTAATTTGTTGTTATTATTCAAGTAATTTATTATAAATATCTGTGCCGAGTATTGCATTCTTTTGAAAATTGCGTAATATTGCTACACCCAGCCGGATACTTCCTGAAAGCTCGACTTATGATTGACGGTAATGACATGAAACCTTCATCTATGATTTTTCGTTAGAAATTTTATTTGTCTGTCCAAAGTTAACCATTGGAAGTAGAGTATCCGTCGTGTTTAATATTAAAATTTTTCGACACAAATCTTATCTCAAATGACCAAAGTTAACCAGGAGAAGAAGTGTCCCTCGTATTTACTATTAACATTAATAAAAGTGTCACATCGCATTATGAAAAATAACTGTTGTAAGCTATGGCCAGAAATTAGTGTCGACTGCCTCAAAGATTATTACAACACTTAAAACGGGGAGCTAGGAGAAAAATGCAACAATCAAAGAAAATTGCGAAACCCTAACTGCTGTCATAATGACAGCTGCATATCTAAATGACAGACTGTAAATAATAACAAGTTTGCAAATGAATGTACTCTACTGCTCTCCTCTCAATAGCGGTCGTACTAAAGAAAGGGAAAAACTGTAGTCAAACAGTGAGAAAATGAAAGAACAATACGAAAAGGTTGTGGACTGATGGTTTTGGTAGGAGGGAGAAAGAAGTGCATAAATTGTAGAAGAAGAAGCAGTTGAAGCTTACACAAAATTGTGAAATGTTTGTTTAACATGACAACAAAGAAGAGCACAACAAAAACAGGAAATTGCAAAGCAGGCAGCAGTGTAGATAAGCAGAAGGTCTAGAGTGGAAGTTAATATACTTATAACACCTTTAGTTAGTGGAAAGGGAAAGAAAGGCAGTAGCAGTAGATGGTTTGCTCGTTTTGTTCTGCTGGGAGTTAAGAATTTCTGTTGTTTGCTTTTACCTTAATGTAGGTGGTCTATTTATGCTTTTAAAGTAATTTCCCCAACGATGTAGTTTGTTTTGTTGGATAAGTAGTTAAAAAACATGGGAAAGTGAGAGAATCTTGAAGGGGTGTTAGCATCATGTTCGTCGTTACATGTCTGATGCTTCCGGTGGCTAATATTTTGGGAACATTTTTAAAATGTTTTGCCGAAGTTTTGAGCATATTTCAAGATGTTGTTGCAACTCCCTGTCGCAATTTCGCACTCTCTCTGTCTGATTTGTTCACTATTTAGTTGCAACAACATGTTAATGTTGCTTGTTCGATTAAGTTTGGTTGTTGGTTTGTTGGTACGGCGTTGTGTGGTGGTGTTTGGTTGGATGCGTTGACTGGCTAGCTGGCTGGTTGCATGCAAAGTTTGGAGTGAGAGCTCTAAGCTGGCTTGGTATGGGCAAACCATGTTGTGTCTCGTCTGCTGTTGCTGGCGTTCAGTGAATATGCTGAATATCATTGCCGTTGTGTCGTCGTTGGAAGCCAACGAAAAAATGGACACACACACACTCACACAGACGGCAATTTTTTAACATACAACAATTGATGTGAAGTTTTCAGTTATGCTGAAGACCTCTTGGCATTTAAACACGTTTTAAAACGGTTTTGTTGTTGTTCTGCTTATTCCTTAATAAAAATAAAAAATCAAACTAAAAACCAATAACTAATAAAAAATATAGTTGCCTTTGCGGTTTTAATTGCAAATTACTTTTTTCAGTTACATCTAAAAAGCTACATCAAATATCGGGGTTTTAACAAAATAATGAAAAGTTTAATGCTACCAATAAAATACTAACAAGTAATGAAAATTCAAATATAATACAGCTACCCAGTTACTTAAAAAATCAACTACAAATAGGGAATTTCAAAATTTTCTAGATTTTTCATATAAAAAACAATTTTTTTCTTCACTGATCGAAGAACAACGATAACATTAAAACGTTTAGTAGTGTATACGTTAATGTTAAGTGTCTGCAGCAGCCATTGTTTTATTTCAACAACTCTGTGCAATAGCTCACCTATGTTAATACTTCTCCCCCCCGCCCCCCATTGCTGCTGGTTTAATAAGCCTCATACTCCGCACCATACAATGTAACAATGCTGCTAGTGAACTCCCTCTCTCTCTCCGTTTGTGGGATGATTCTCTCTCCACAATGAACTATCCACACTATCTTACAAATATCACCTCTACCATCGTATTAACACAACATCCCAGTGTTGTTACCATTAAAAGCTTAAACAATTAGTCTTTTCACTGTCTCTCATTCCATGTGCTTAATATGACAGAGAGATACGAGTACACAAGATGGAAACATTTAGTTTGTGCCAGAGAGAGAAAGGGAGTTTCATACACTAATAACAGCATAAGAGTGCATGAATGAATGATGTTATGCTGTCTGCTGTTGTGTGTATGGAGATACTGTAACGAAATGTTCTTTCTCAACGAAATACCACTGGATATTTATGGCTGAATGTTTTGTTAGTTAATGTTAACATTAAAAGAGCGCGTCGCGTCAATTTTATGTCCGTTCGTAAACGTGAATGTGGCTGTATGTGAATGTAAAATATTTGTTTTGTGCAAAAATGTTCGATTCGTCTATATAGACATTTATTTATCTCCAGAACAAGAAGAAGAAGCCATCAGCATTTTCTGGAAAAGAACCAGCAAAAATCATCAAAAAGTTAAACTCAACCAAAATAAATTAAAAGAACAATTTCAAGTTAAAAACCTTCAAAAGCAAACTAAGCAGAAATTAAATAATTGTCCACTCTGCACAAAAATTGATCTTTGTAAAAAAAATGTGTATAACAGTTTCCGTTTTATTCACCTGTATAACAAAAGTGTGCTAAGAAAGGTATAGGGATAAAATTGCTACAATTTAAAAGCAAAAGTTTGAAAGAAAGAAATTTATATACTTCAAACTAAATTCCAAATGAAGAGAATCTAAGGAACAAAGAAGAAAGTCCTTTGTTGCACTTTTGTTAATTTTGAGAACGTAGGCAGCTGGCATTCACCCAGAGAGACTGTGAAATTGGAAAGAAATACCTAACATTTATTCAAAATATAACAGAAATATATATATTATAATAAAAATACGGGTGACTCAGGAAAGAAAATAGATGCTAATATTTGAAATATTCTCTTAAAATTTTAAATACTCATTCTCAAATAAATTTTAACATCTTCGTCAGAGTTCAAAGCATAAAAAAACACCACAAATGGAAACATTTCAAGGATTTTGTAGCATTTTTATGCTAACCGTCAGTATATAAAATGTACTCCCTCTAACTATCGTCACCGCAATTCCTCCTGGGTTCAATTTCACCCATTTTACCTTTCAAAAATCTAGTTCCATCCTCCCAATATCTCTTTGGAATTTTAATGTTAACGATCCGTGCTATAAAGAAGTCAAATTTAATTTTTAATGCAAAACTTTCTACTATTAAAAAGAAATTTCAAATTTTGCTAGATTTCTTCAAATTGGTGAAACTTTTACATGGATATAGAGAAATATGTCATCAAATTTCGACAATTAGAATTTGCTAAAAACGATAGAAATTTTTACAGTAAAAAATGTGTGTTTAAAGAGAAAAGTAGATCCTAATATTTAGAATAATCTCCATGTAATGAGCAAAATTTTCCGAAAGACTAATTTCAGTAGTTAATCCAAGGTACAAAAAGAACACAAAGGAAAGTATTTTTCATTCGTACTCATCCCCCACAGCAGTAATACTTCCATGAAAACGATATACACTTTGAGGAAAGTTTTTTGTGTATCTGCTTAAAATATACTACCCCTAACTACTCTAAGAAAATAAGTAAACAGGCGCAAATTTGGACAGGCGCTATAAGGCCGACCGGGACGAAGTTAATACACCCACGATTTTGGCGGCTTAGAATATTTCATGCAAACAAGTTAATATACTATCCTTTGATATTTTTAAGATTTTAACCATCTCTCGTAACTACATTTTTATATTGATATAGAATATTTTTCAGAATTTCTTTGATGATTTCTGGTGTAATGACTTGTTTTGAATGCTCACTGCACAACGGATGCCCGTACGACTTTGTTTAAAATCGGCAAATGTTTGTTTTCAATGGATAAGTGTCGCCATAACATTCTTCAAGCCATTGTTGCGTTTGGACAGTGCTTTTCTCATCTAAAGTTAGTGTTTAATCAGCACACGAAATTTTCCAAAATTAGTTACCGAAATAATATAAAATTTCGGCAGGCGCCCTTTGAAGAAAAAATTGAGCGGTACATAATCTATGACGACTTGTTTTTATGGACATCTGCCACCTGCACTATTTTCCGCCATATGTTTCTGTTAATTAAAAATTTTTTGCACTGTACTAATTTGGCAAATGTGCCACCTGAGTTCTATTGTGCCGTTGGCGATGTGCCGACTTATCGTCAAAGAGGTGAGCATGTCAGAAATGATCCATCCTCATGGAAAATATATCAACTTTTTAATGAAAATCATACTTGTTTTAGTTTCTTTCAGTAACCAACACCAATTAGGGCTGTCTGTCACTTACAAACATATAATTAAGGCAGAAATATTCGAAAAATGCTGAAATCAACTTAATCAAGTTTTCGCTTCTAATGTTATGGACGTTATTCCGACTCAACAACGCCCCATTCTCTTTCAAAAAATGTCGACTTTAACTGTTTTTCTAGCAAAAATTTGATTTTTTTGTGTTATTTTTTAATAACCATGCTCACTGTTAGGACTGTTAAAATGGTTCGTTCCCGTATCCATCAAATTCAATAGTGATAGCTTTCACTTAACGAATAAATATCAAAATTGTTGAAAAAAACACTTAAAAATAACCACTTTTCTGGAGACGGTTTCATTGTCCTTATTTGGACAAGTTTTCTCATACCGAACCTGTATTAGAAAGTTTTCATTTTTATGTTAGATACCACTTGTGGTGCGATAGAGTCGTGGATGTTGGATCGATTGCTGGAAAATTTACATGATTTCTTGTGTATTTTTATCGCATCTATGAACTACTGCCATATATCTTCTTCTTCTTTATATATATAATTCTACTGTACGAGCGTTGTCAGTGAACTCCTCCTAAACGGCTGGACCGGTTTGCATAAATTTTTGTATATGCGTCTGGGTGGTGCCCGGGATGGTTTAGATTTACAATTCGGTCCAATTGGACAAAGGGGCGTGGTACCTCCCATAC
>JAHXMU010000316.1:249714-278072 GCA_019455685.1 Philornis downsi
TTGCCAGATGGGTCCGTCGAATATGGGCAACCCTGTATGTATATAAGCGCATAAGTAACGCTAAGGTTTGATCAGTGAATATATTTTTTGTTGTCTCGCCGTGAATTCCATGTTACAGTGCGATTGGCAACGCCCTCTTGGGATAGCCAAGTAAAACTTGGACTATCTAGGAAAAAGGCCTGACAATTTTGGTAACGAAGGAAAGGAAACGCTTAAATTGTCGAGTATGTTTTGGCGAAATGTGTTTCCGTCGATTGAGCGATGGCCGTCTGCCTGTTTGGTTACTAAACACGATAAATGGCGCAAATTTTTATGGAACTTCTTCATACCTGGCCCAGCCTAATATTTTGCCAAATCGTAACCGGGCTATAGCGATCCAAAAACTTCCGGTACTTCTCATACAAATTGACCGATTTTACATTATAATTTCTAATTAGTATACTATAATATTCTGGAGTTTTGCTCAAATCCTTTATTTGTAATGTTTGGCATAAATTTCAGACAAATTATTCAAGTAACTGATCGCTCTCTTTTTGGCACTTCCCATATAAATGCCTAACCTAACCTATATATTCTTAGCTTCATATCTTTCAAGCAATTGAACTGAATTCAGTCAAATTTTGCAAATATCATACGCTTGATGCACCGAGTTTTGAGAATGAAAACAATATTTAATACATCTTCGATTCTGATACCTTCCGTACGAATTGATCGATTTATTGAAATTAAAATTTTCCCTTTTCCCTGCAAAGCCTAATTCGTTGATTATAGAACTTCCATTGTTTTTTTTTTTTTGATCCATTGCAGTGCCTTAATTTTCTTTAGAAAAAACTGCTTCTTCAAGTTCAGTATTTCATTTTATTGTCAGCAACTGCTTTCACTTCAAATTTTGCGTTTGTTTTTAATAAATAAGAGTTTTGTTTGTCTCAGAACGCAAATGATGAAAAAAAACCTATAAAATGTTTATTTATAAATATTTTTTTATCGAAGTTTCGTATTTATAGAGAAATTTACTTAGTGACAGCTAAACTGAAAGGAAAAGTAGAGATTTATTACTAAAAATCCGATAATTTTCAAAAAATTTGCAAAAAGTCCAAAAAAGCGGAATTTTATAGTTTTTTTTGCTGTATGTATATTTGCCCTATTAAAATGGCGGATGAAAAACTAACTTTGCGGAATATTCACAAAACCAGGTCTTCTTTTTTTGGTACCAGTGGTTTTGATACCAGTGGAAATCTATGATTGAAAGTTGATATTTCTATTAAAAATAAGTCCTATTTTTGCTTTGCAATATGAGTTTTGAAATCACCTTTCTGAAAAATATAAATATATTATACTATTCTTAATAATTTTTTTTATAATTGTAAAAGAATGTAGTTATTTTTTCCCAAAAAATTGCGCAAAATAGAATTTTTTAAATTTTTAACTTTAATTACATATAACTTTTGACTAAGTGTATCTTTTTTAAATTCTTTCTAAATACTTAGAATTTTATTATTAATACAACGAAAAAGTTAACAAAAAATATTGGGAAAAATTTGTTGTCCGCTGCTACCAAAAAAAAATTAACTAAGGTAGGGTAGATATAATAACAAAACTTTATATTTTAAAAGTCAAATAACTCGTATAGGCTAAGAGATATAACGTACTTAAAGCAAGATCTTTTGCAGATCCCAACTAAAAGAATACATGTAAATTTTTTAAATCGAATGAAAATTCAAGAAGTTGTACCGTTTTAAAATTTCCAAATTCCCGAGGAGCCCCAATTCGGGGCATTGTGGCGCTGTCTTCTTTAGAACTTAAACTCAAGTACACCTCTGCTGTAGCCACATGCAATTTCATCAAAATCGGGGAACTCGTTTAGAAACTGCAGATTTATTTCAAATTTTTTTAAACCACCCACTGTGCGGTGTAACGATCCGACGTCATATACCTATATGTACATAAATTGGCGTTTTAAATTTATCTTCGCATACATATAATATCTGTTTTACCGGTTTATTTAGTGTAATTTTTATTTTCTAGTTTCCTTTGTAGCCACGCCCACAATTGAGGAGCGTCTTAATAATTAATTGAAAAAGATATAAGACCTCGGAGAGCACCTAGCTGTATCATCAACTATCATCATATGTTGCTTTCAGAAACAAATCAATTCCCTGTATGGAATATGGAAGAACCTTTCTATTCTATTTTATTCACTGAAATATGCCGAACGGCAATTTGAAAAGCTATTACGAAGCATATCGATAATTCGACTATTCCATGTGCTCATCCTGTCCATCGAGGTGGCTGTCTACCAAAAAAAGATTTGATGTTTTTTTTATCGGGGCTCCAACCTCACCATCATTTGTATGTATAAGAAAAATCAATGAAAAATTTACGCTTTTCTGTATGAGGAATCTGTTAGTCCTTGTATTGGCAAGTTTTTTCGTTTATGATCGAATTTGCCCGTTTGTGAAACCCACAGTTCGTAGTGTTGTGCACTTTGTAATTGACTGATCGTCCGATAAGAATGCGTGAAAAATTTCTCTTATATAGTATATTGACTTAGCCCGTTTTTCAGTGAAAATGTTTATTTTTTGTATTTCTCAATAACCTGTCACAAACTTAGCTTAGTTGGGATGTCTTTATATTTGACTATAACAAATTTTCGTGCAAAATTTCGGGCTACTAAATCATGAGGCTAGTCCTCATCGTGTTGCCAACAAACAAAGGCGATCCGATTTTCATTCTAAAATCGACATATATTTTTATGCTGATCAGGAATATATGGACTCTACGAGTATTTTTAGCTGCTACAAAGGGAATGGAAAATTTAGTACATTTTTCATTTAACACTGCATCGATCTGCGATAAGATTTCTCTCCTGATCAACTGATTACATCTTCTGGAATCTCTCCGTCTTGTATATTTACCGCTCCTTCAAGAATCACCCTTGCCTTTTATATAAACGGTAATCCATCATATCACTCGTTGTGGCTCGTCGGCTGTAGCATTGCCATATATGCAGCATCCTTTTCCTCTCACGCTATGTGACTTTCTTTAATGCAGGCCTCTCTGAGGGAAGTTTTTCAAATTCAAGTACTGCTTATGCTCTTTTTCGCTCTGCAGTTGAGAGAATTTTTTTAAATCGGCTTTGGCTATTTTGGAGGATAACAGTTTTAAGGTGTTTAACTTTTTATTGTGTAACTGTGGGTTAATGTGCTTAATTTCGAGCCTAACTGGGCAGCAACCAGAACCGGCTTCTCTGGCTCTTCTATACGACGCTTGGATAATGTATGTTCATATGGTTATTAATAGCTCCTGCAATTCATGCTGTGATTTATCTCTCTGTTTCCGGATTTACTTTCTTTGTCATTTGCATTACACTTTATACTTCACGATTTGCAGTTGCGCGTTACTCCCTCCGGCTCGAAGAACCTATCATGCAATTACCCAGAGCCCCAGTTGATAGATTAGGTTTTTAAAATGTGATGTATTTGTTTGTATTCGTCTCGTACTAAGTTTTAAGTTTATCGCCCCTTATATATTCATTGGATTATTAATAGCACACTTCTTTTAAATTGTAAACTTTGCCTAGGGTGCTGATTTGTTGTTAATAGATTTAAGATCTGATGAAGCCTCCTCTTCCGTATTCCTCGCGTATTGGAAAATTACTTAAAGAACTTCTTGCTTTACTGAGAAAATTATCTCCCTAGGGCTATCGAAAATGGATATGCTAAATTTAGGCATGGTCTTCATTTCTATTTTATTTTATTTTTTTTTGTCAGCGAACAAATCAGTTATGCCATTCTATAGTATAGTTTTCGAATTGACAATGAAATTAGTTCTATAGTTTTTCTATATTAATTGAGTTAGAACTGATGGCCGACCAGCGGCAGCAGTGCCGCATTGTGACAAAACTATAAACTAAATGATGTCACTGATAGAAAATGATGTGAGTACAAAAAGAATGCTAAAGGATTCCAAATTTATTTTGAAATTCTCTTTCAATTTTCTTTTCAATTTGGAAGCTCTAGCCCTGACCCATATCTGCTGAATATAAAGTTTTATGATTTCTATAGTATTTTCATCCACCTCCGAAACACGAACACATAAATCTTAATGAATAACATAAAAGCGATTTGTATTTTTCATTTCAATATATGTATTGAAGAAAAATAAATGTCTTTTTGACGCCTTAAGGAGAAATGAAATCAACTAATCTTCAATATTTTTCATCATCGAGATTCAAAATTTTTACAAAACAAAGCCCAAAGCAATATTGTAAAAAAACAAAACATTAAATATTGAAGATTTCGATAGTTTTAGATTTGGCTGGTTTTGTATTGCATACGAGATTTGTATAATAAGCCTAATCTAAACTTGATTTTCTGAAAACCTGTTGGCATTCTTTAGATATTAGTATAGGTTATTAACTAGAGGTTATTAACTATACTAACATTTAAAGAATACCTACAGTTTTTGGATAATCAAGTGAATTTGAATGAACGGTATGATAAATTGTTAAGAAAGATTTTGGTATTTCTTGAATATTTTTGGTTTATTCATAATGGTTCTAGAGGAGCACTTGCGGTAATCATTGCAGATGTTCTGCTTCATGAACATTTTTGAAGGACGTTGCAAATACGAGCTAAGTAAAATTTCTTACAAATTTTCTGGAGATATCTTTCAAACTAATAAGAATATGATCATTTGAAATGACGTTTTAAATTCTCAAATCTAAGTTTCTATCACTATTTCTGGATAACTACTGAAGCTAGAGAACACATTTTTAATGTTAGAGAAAAAATTTACAGCAAAATATTCGATTTTGGCTTTTTAGTTTGCAATTTTTTTGCAAAATTTGCAGTTGTCCATAATTCAAGATTTCGTTTATAGTTTCGAAAAGACAAGAAAAGACAGGACAATCGGCCAAAGTTTTGGTTAAATCAGGTTGTGCTTTTAAATACATATAAGGAATTCAATTTTTGTTTGTTTCTTGAGGATAAGAGTTGTCTTAACTGTTGGCAAATTTCATGGGAAGTTAACATTTCTGCTTGGTTACCTGCCAGCATGATATCGATCCGATAATAAATCGCAATATACCTTATTGGAGGCGTATACATCTCTAATAAAAGCCACTTGTGACCGATATGATTGTTTTCTTCATCCGCTCACAAATTTTGCGAACAAAATCAAAAAAGTTCAAATTAAATTTTTTTCTAAAATTGATCAATTTGATCAAATTCGAAGGTGAAACTTGAGAAGATGCTGCATTTTCTAGAAATTTCCTCCATTTGATGGTGTGATCTACATAAAACAATGTACAATTTTTTTGAATCTCCGTGTGGAGACACGGACTTGAAATATATTTATATAAGACTACTGAAGATAACCAAGACCGTGAGTTAAGACTTAAATGCGCCACATATAAGAGTTGTCTGATTAGATTGGAAATGTTACAGTTGTCAACGTTCACACAACTTCTCCGGTAATTAGTAAAAATTGGACCAATTATTTTTCAATGCCATAGATACAATAACATTTCATGGTACTCTTATATCTCATATAATCATGCTTAAGTAACGGATTACATTTTTCAATATGGTACCAATTGCAGAATTTCTTATTACAGTCTCCATAGGTATAAGGATTTCACACGATAGACTTCCATCATTTTTTGGGGTCTCGTTCGGTGCTATTTGGCTCAACAAGATTTTAACATACTTTTGCGGAAAGGTTCACGTGAGTCAGTATCGTTCTAAATATACGTTTTAGCTTCGCAAGGATACAGCGATTCTCGCAAGTAAATTGAGAATGGCGAAACCATTGTTTTCTTATGCATGATAGCCCGTTTTTTAAATGAAATCTACTGAAATACTCGTATATCGGGCATAGCAAAAGGAAATACATTATTTTTCCATCAGATGGTTTTAGAAATCTGTATCTCTCATTGTATAAATGCGACCGAATTACGCCAGATGGCGTTAGAAAAACAAGATTTCGTACTCAAAAAAGTACTGTCAGTTTTATGATTGCTCGACTCAGTATTGTTTGAGGGTTTGTCAAAAGTTGGACACCAGCAAAGAGAAAAACTGTCATATTTAACAGTTGTTTTTGGTAAAGGCGAAAAAGCCAATCATACGACTTAAAATGTGGATAGTGTTTATGGCCCTGGTACTGTAACAATCATTCGTAACTGTGGTTCCTTTGTGTTGCTGTAATTTTGATGTCAAAGATGGACCATCCTCTTGAAGACCAATTTTCAAAAATGTCAATGAAAACTGTAGCGCGTTTTCTTAACTAATTCCTACATACTGTACTATTGCTATAATATTACTATAATATTACCATGCTACTACTATAATACTCAAAAAAGTACTGAGTCAGTTTTGTGTTTCCTCGACTCAGTATCGTTTGAGGGCATATCAAAAATTGGACACCAGCAAAGAGAAGAACTGCCATATTTAACAGTTGTTCTTCGATAAAGGCGAAAACGTTAGCCATACGGCTTAAAATGTGGATAGTGTTTATGGTCCTGGTACTGTAACCGACAGTTATTCGTAACTGTGGTTCCGTTGCGTTCCTGTAATTTTGATGTCAAAGAATTGGCCCTCTTGAAGGCCAATTGCCGAAAATGTCGATAAGAACTGTTTCGGTTGTCAAGATCTAAACATTGTACAAAAAAACTCAAAAAAAAAAAAAGGGAAGGAGGAAGAAGTCCAGTGAAAGGGAGTCATACATAAGAAAATCGAGCAATTAATGTGGGTCACTGTGACAACGTCGGTCGTGGTCGAATCGAGGTGAGCCGGCGGGAAAGGAATCATCTGCTATGAGTTGCTTTCCTATGACCAAACTCTGTACTGTCAACAGAAGAACCGTCTGGAGAAAGTAGTCGCCCAGAAGCGGCCAGATTTTTCCAATAGGAGAGGAATTCACAAGTATCTAGCTTTGGCTAATGGGAGAGGAATTGTGTTCCATCAGGACACCGCTAGGTCAGACACATCGGTAGTGTTTTTGCCAGAGGCTCCGAAGTTTGATTCTGAAATTTGAATGCATCCAACTTATAGTCTGGGCCCAACTGATTACCACCTGTTTCTGTCTATGGTAAATGATTCTGCTATCAAAAAAGTCGCTTCGAGAGAAGCTTGTGGAAGTTGACAGTCCCAGTGTTTTGCCAATAGAGACGGGGATTTCTATGAGAAGCATAGTGAAATTAATTTCAAAATGGCAACAAGTTATCGAGCTAAACGGTACATTTTTGAAATAAATCGGATCATTCTAACTATGCTAAGTAAAACTTTCAACATCTTAAACAAATGGAATTTCTTTTACTAAAGGGTGTCTCAACAAGAACGCAAGATTTAAATGACTAATGCAGCAATTGAATTGTTTCTCTGGCATTTCTTCAATTCTAGGAACGAAAAAACTGGTTATAATTTCACGATATCGAACACCATTGACTGTTTGCGCTTGACATGCCTCATTTTAACAAAAAAAAGTCCAATGATTCCTCCAGCCCAAAATCCACACCACACAGTGACACGTTGAGGATGCATTTGCTTCTCGTGAATCGAGAATTTTCCTCACCTCAAATGCGACAATTCTGCTTATTGACGAAGCCACCAAGATGAAAAGGCCCTCGTCACTGAAGATGATTTTATCGGCAAAATCAGCATTTTCATGTTGTCTCTCCAATACGCAATTAACGAACTCCCTTCGTTGTCCATGGTCAGCTGGCTTCAGTTCCTGAGTCAATTGAACTTTGTATGCATGAAGATGCAAATCTTTCGTCAAAATTCGCTGCATAGTGGATTTGGAGACACCAATTTGCTGAGCTCGGTGTCGAATTGAGGTGGATGGAGTTTGAGCGACATCATCACGTACAGATGCGACATTTTCGATTTCGATCGACGTGGTCAAAGGCGCTTTGTTGTCTCTACATCACTAACAGACCCAGTTTTGGCAAATTTATCTATTAATCTCTTTACAGTTGAGTCTTTTGGAGCATTATCGTAACCCCAAATTGATCGCAATTTGCAATTCACCATTTTGGCAAAACAATTTTGCAATGAGAATGCGTTGTTCATTCGTGTAGCGCTCCATTTTTACTAACCTCGTACCTTCTACTAGCAAACAATAACAATTGTTCAAATGTAAAACAATGACACTTCGAATGGCGCCAAATTTAAATCTTGCGTTCTTGTTGGGGCAACCTTTATATATTTAGCAACGTCCCATTTCCATCTTAAAATTCGATGTAGTTCACAATTTATAGTAATTTTTTTAAAAAGATTTTTCAAAAAATATTCATATGTAATATCTCCAAATACTGTTGCTTTTTATACGTATCGTCTAATCGCTGTTTCAAAATTCAAATTCCATTATAGAGTTTTTGTGACAAAGATTTAAGATCTCAAAATGGGTTATTCCAATTTATGTCGTAATAGGAACGGCATAATTGAAAAAAACGAAGCGTGTACTAAAAGAAATGATCAATTCCCTTCGCTAATGTAGAGATTTAAGAAATCAATAAGCAATTGTTGAAATTTAAACTCTCTCTTTTTGACAGATTTACACTAATTTTGCGCTGACAATTTTTCTTTTGTTCTACGCTATTTCATTATCATACCAACCTGTTAATATTGGTTTAATAATTGTATCCACACTATTAGATTTGGTCCAAATGAGAGAAACTCTTTGGAGAATAAAAAGGAAGTGAAACAACAAAATAACCAGTAGACAAATCCACGTAATTTATGTTTTAAAAATAGATGGTCAAAACTGACAACAAACAGCTTTTTTGAAATACCAACTGATGTTATATTTATGTGTGCTGCCGTCCTGGCCTGGATGTTGAACACGTCAACGACGACTTGTTTTCTTTTCTTTCATTTGAGCAGCCACTGCTCAAGTGTGGCGATGATGATGATGATGGAAGCTAAACAAACTGGTTATATATTCGTGTTTCATTTCCATGCCACCAAACACCGCCAGGGGACCGACCCGAACGGCTGGCCATTCATGGCTTTGTCTGTCTGTCTGTCTGTCTGGTAACATAAATATAAACTCTGTCGTCTCCAAACAAAGAGCAGGCAAACGAGTGAAAAAGCCTACTTTTGTGAAATGAAATATTTGTGTGTGTGTTTGTATATGTGTACGTGCATGTAACTGTTCCTACGACTATAACTATGACTCTAAATAGCGCTCAAAGACCGAAGGCGCACCGGCGTCCGACTGTCATTGTGTGCTAGTAGTAAACTAGTTGAGTAGGCCTATTTGTAGCAGCAGCAGCAGCAGCCGCAAATATCAGCCATTTAACAACAACATCATCGCAATTCGCGCGCCACAAACGACCAATGCGTGTCAACAAAGTGTATTCGACAAAGTCTAAAAAGCTCAAAGAAAGAAGGCAGAAAATCCAGGTCAACTTAAATCATTTAACTGAAGTTACCGGATTTGAGATATGGCGGCGTTGATAATGCCATACACTAGCAAGCGCATGCTGTTATAATTTGGTTATATGATGAGACTACACTGGCGAAACTTCACTCTTGATCCCGTCACATAAAATGATGTAATGATTTTCTGGTGACGAAAATCTATTCGATACTAAGGATTTTAACTTCTTTAAACGCAAAGAAATGATTGATAAGCTGAGTATAGATGTCATTTAGTAACCTCTTAAGAGAGAAAATCTGATTTTGGTGGGTCAAGTGCTAAACCTTGAATGGTTTTTGTATATGTCGGACGATGAAAAGGTATTTTTGACGCTTGGTGAATAAGATTTTACAACGGAATAATGGAATTGTTCAACATTCGCCCTAGTTCAATTTCTACGCTGTAAAATCGTTTTCATTTGTCACATTTTTAACTATAAATTAACCAACATTTTTCACGAGCCGACACCTCTTTAAATATTCTACATTACAAGTGTATTTTGTTAGCTGCTATCTTAAGCAGAACTCTTTGTACAGAACCGAGTTGAAGAGGGCTTTTTAGATGTTCAATCCTTTAGAATGAATCGTGAGACGAATTTCCTGCAGTCAGCCCCTTTTAAAATAGTCATTTTGTAAATTACAACTCCTTATCCCGATTTTGTCAATTTTCTTGACACATTTTCAAAGTGCAATCCAAAGTAAAGTTAAATAAAACACACATCAAGCTATGACTTCGGTGAAACTTTTATTTTAATATAATGCTTGCACTTTGCCATTATGTGCGAAATACAATGTTATTAAAATGATCGCCTCTGAATTTGTTGCATACCCAGCAACTTTTTCCGGATGCAATGGCGTTTCCACAATCACTTCTGGGTTCTCCGAGCACAATATGCGACAATTTTGTTGTTGTCGTAACCATCAAGTGAGAAATGAACTTCATCGCTGAAGAAAATTTTGTTCGATTGAAAGCCATATTTGAATCACCGCTTTTTTACGTCTTCTTTGGTTGTTAAACGATCCATATTCGTTAATGGCAAACCGTTCGCTAAATAAATAACACGTTGGGGATGCATTTGCTTCTCGTGAATCACTCGAGGGTTTTCCTCACCTCAAATGCGACATTTCTGCCTATTGACGAAGCCATCAAGATGGAAGTGGGTCTCGTCACTGAAGATGATTTTATCGGCAAAATCAGCATTTTCATGTTGTCTCTCCAATACCCAATTAACGAACTCCCTTCGCTGTCCGTGGTCAGCTGGCATGAAGATGCAAATCTTTCGTGAAAATTCGCTGCATAGTGGATTTGGAGACACAATTTGCTGAGGTGGATGGAGTTTGAGCGACATCATCACGTTTTTCGGTCGATCGACCTGGTCGAAGGCGCGTTGTTGTTTTTACATCACTAACAGACCCAGTTTTGACAAATTTATCCATTAATCTCTTTATAGTTGACTCTTTTGGAGCAATATTATGACCGCAAATTGATCGCAATTTGCGAACTGTAACCGCAAAGTTTTCACCATTTTGGTAAAACAATTTCACAATGAGAATGCGTTGCTCATTCGTGTAGCGCTGCATTTTTACTAACCTCGTACCTTCTACTAGTAAACAATGACAATTGTTTAAATGTCAAACAATGACACTTCGAATGGCGCCAAATTTAAATCTTGCGTTCTTGTTAGGACACCCTTTAATTCCTATACGATATACTGTATGTTTATCCGATTACATTGAAAGCTTTTGAAGATACTGCCTGGTTACTCAGAATAGTTTATAGTATCACGAATTAATAAATTCTTCTAGTCTTATAAAAATTGAAATAAAAAAGTTGCATTCTAATGGAATCAGGTGCAACTGGGATATATAAAATCTCACTGTATCTATATGAGTAACGAAAACTTAAAGGAAAATTTTCTCATGTGGCAACATTGGTAAAATTTGTAAGAAATGTTGGCAATGTCAAGGTAAACATTAATGGTTTTATTTATAAACAAACTTGGATACAATCATATACATATATAAGAAATGAGCCTTAGGTTAGGTTGATTCGGATTCGCAGTGCTTTTCATGAATTGTATATCCTTTTATTACTGTTATAGCATTTATTGTAAAGTTTTCGTTTCATGTGTGTTTAATTATTTATATTTTCTCTATTTTCAGGTAAGTGTTTCTTGGAACTTTACGTACTAAACTCGGTAGTGGTAAGTTTGAAAATTGTATATGATCGGCCGAGATAATGATCTAAAAAGTGTCGTCAACGAATAATCTTAGGACAACTCATTTGATAAGAGTCAGCAGTACAAAAGATAAGTTTATTATGACAACTGAATGGTTCATCATCACATCTTAGCGGCTGCAGTTACTACAATGATCATTTAATGTCACATAAAAGTGTATTAAGAAAGGAATATTTTTGGGGAAAGTAGCAAGCTAGAAAGTGGATAGTAAATTAGCATTGCCGGACCAAATTGCTGGAGGAGGTAGAATTAAAAAATATCAGTAAGTCAAAAAAATAAAAACAAGAATGCGTGCAAGTCATCCGAATGGGAGAAACCCATATTCCAATTATAAAATTTACGCTCTTTATGTTACAAAATCACGTTATCGACTGTCATAAACATTGTTCTTTCATTTTAGGCATATAGTTTTGCCCACAGTAAACGTAGAATGGATTATGTCGAAACGACTCCAAATTTGGTTTTGAAGTTTTCACATTTTTACACCCTTTCTGTCGATAGCTTTTGATACCTAATTACTTATACAAACAATACTATTATTCTATTAACACTTTCGACAAATAATGCTGTGGGTAATATTTGAGATACCAAGATTATTCGACATATCTTTTGAGTTTCGTCATAAATGGTTGTACGGCCAAGCTTAAATTCATATAGCGAATTGTTTTGCGATCATGCAAAACTCTGTTGCGGACATACTATGATGGAAATCTTCTAATACGGCTTTGATTACTTTCGGCTTTAAACTTTCCCAATGTAGATGTTTGGTCAAGTAATATGAAAATAGTTCGCTTTACTTTTCTACAGAAAGTACATCTAATAATAGATTCTGCTACGAATTTGGTATTACAAATTATGCCACTTGCAAAAAGTGGAACAGAATATAAAGCACGCCGAATTAGTAGCATGTTGAAGTTCTTGTGATACTATTAGCAATCGCGGCACCCATTTGAAAAACATTTTTCCACGATCAAATTCTCGTGCGAAATGGTAAATATGCTGTATATTGGTGGTTGATGAGTATTGTTACCGAGATGTTACTGAAAGATGTTGAAAGAGCTTTTCTTTCCAGGACTACACCGAAAGAAAATCCGTATCAAATCTTAGAGTTGTTTCAACAAAGACGATGCGACTTGTCACATAGTCATATAGTCATTGTTATAGCAAAACCGCACCTAAAATTGCCCCATAAACTGATTTCAAGGAATATCACACTCCGGTTTTCATGTGGTGTTTTTCCAAACAGGACATTATTCACAAAATAAAACCAATGAATTAAGATGATTTAACGCAGTGCATTCCAATGATAACCAGTTTTCAAAATTTAGGAGTCAGCGTCAAAAAAAAAGGGATATTTTGGTGCGGTCCACCGATTTTTTTCAAAAAAAGGCTTTTTGAATCTTTTTCGCAGGTGTTAATCACTGCCATTTTTCTAATCGTCTTTCTGGTATCCTTTCTCAAAACCAGTCTTCAGAAAAGGTGTCCAAAACAGGTTCTAAGTCTGGTTATATAAAAATAGTTTATGGTCACAACTCATGTCTTTAACTTATCTATAGCAGTGTATTTGACTCACCGCCCTGAAAAGCCCCAATTAATAACTTTTACCTTCTATTATAATTTGATCGATCATCTCACCAGAAGCCATTTGGAATAATATATTGTGATCTTCCTAACACGAAGCATGTAGAACTTCCCCTAAAGATAACTTCTGTGCAATTTGGTTGTTTCGTCATCTTCGGATGCATATAAGGAAAACCAAAGACGAATATCCCCTTTTTTAAAAATTAGTCCCTTTTTTGCCTACTCCCGGATTTAAGATAGGTGGAGTTCATAGATTTTTTTAAACTTAAACCTTTTATGATTGTACCGAGCTGTTCAATTTTCTTGAAAATCTTTTCCTATTTGTCCCAATTCTCAATTTTTTTCAAATCTAATAGAAAATACCAACTTTGTTGATACAGGTGTATTGAAAATAAGTCCATTATTATTTATTTTTTAATTTTGTTTCATTTAGCTTAATTAGAATGTTTCGATTGAAGTGAAATATGCAACGCTTTGTTCGATAACTTGTTGCCATTTTGAAGGTAATTCCATTATGCCTCATGGAAAACCCCGTCTCTATTGGCAAAGAAATTGGGATAGTTGATTTTCACTTGCTTCTCTTAAGACGAATTTTTCATCAGTAAAATCACTCGCCATACAGGCAGAAACAGGTGTAGCCACTTGGTGGCAAGGATAAGGACTATAAGGCCGATGGCCACCGTTTGGGCCGGCTCAACGCAATTCAATCACGGTAATTTTCACTTGACATTGTCATAAGTAATCCACTTCTTTTTCATCAGTCACCAATCCGCTTTAGAATTTTTGTTGCGATTCAGCAATGATTCGCAGATAGAAATTCAGTTTATGAGTTTTTTTTTTTTTTTTGCATTAACTCGTGTGGCGCCCATAAATTGAGCTCTTTTTTATATCCAGCCTCATTCAAACGGTTCCAAATGGGTTTTTGTGCAATTTTTAGACTCTGGACAATCAAAACAGTGCTTACGTGACTACCAGACTTGATGATTTTCATAATTCTCCAGAGTTTGGTGTATGTTTGATAAAAAAAATTATCGGAATGGAATCGACGATACCGAAATTGAGCGTGTTTGGCTGTTACACAGTATCAGAATCATTGAAGACTGTTCACATATCCAGCGGCATGACTTACGTTTTCGCCTTTATCTGAAAAAATCTGTAAAGTAGTAGTATGATGGAGTATTTTCTCTTTACTGGTGTTCATATTTGACGCGCGATCAAACAATACTGAGTCAAGCAATCACCAGACTGTCTTAGCAACTTTTTGAATGCGAAATATGATCTTCCTAACGCTATTTAGCATAACCCGATCGCACTTGTACAATGCGAGAAACAGATTACTAAAGTCTATTGGAAAAATAATGACCTTCTTTCTACCATATCTTATATTTTGCCTATGTTATAAAAAACTGTAGCCTTTAACCTAAAGGCGACACATCTAAATTTTCCTAAAACGAAGACATGGTAGTCTGAAACCAAATAGCAAAATATTAGACTTTAGAATTCCAACAAATGTTCTTCATTCATTAAATTGTCACCCAACTTGCCCATCGCTTTTTGTGCCGAATTTGTTATTTTTTCTTCCAAAATTTGATGGCAAATGCTATTTGTCTGAGCAGTTATTGCCTTTTGCTAATAGCTTGCAAAAATAACTTATTTGTTTGCTATTTGTAATTATAGTATAAAAATAGTTGCTGAAATATAAAAAAAGTTTCATAAGAAATCACGAGAATTATACAAAAGTTAATGTATTAATATCAGTGTGCTAATATTACTAATAGTGTTCATTATTAGCACTATGTTAATTTCTATTAGTAAAAAATTTCACCTTTTTTTTTCAAATAATCGAAATTAAATACAAATATCGTGAGCCATCAATTGTATACTACAGGGTCTTTTTAGGTATCATGAAATAACCTTAATGGATATGTAAATTGACGTAGTGGCAAATAATTAAAAGAAAACACATTGTTGTCGTAAAATATAATTATCTCGTAGATTATTCATTGGCAAACAAGATATTATTTTGCAAAATTGTTATTTATATCTACTGTGAGACAATGTCACGCTGCAAATTTGGATGTTTTGAGAAGGATATAGAATACGCAAAAACTATTTCTTTTTCTCTTGTATGGTTCAGGCTGTTCTTATCCTTATCTCACTATCACGAACTTCGTTCTGTTTTGGGCTCTTCGAGCCAACAACAAATTAAATTCATACTTCGGTACTCATAGTTCGGGTTCTTCAAGCCTCTATTTCAACATCTTCATTAGTTCGCTAAAGAGTTTCATCCTTTGTTTTTGTTTCAAGTGGATACTAACTAAGTGCGTTTTTATTTCGTATCACATATGCGTTTTCTTATACAGGATTATCCATCTAGTGGTTTAAAAACCGCCGGTCTAACAAGGCTGTCAGCTGTTAAATACTTGTCATCTGAAATGTTTGTTATTTATTGAAAGGTTTGCTATTTACGAATATAGATCGTTTAACAACCGAAGAATGCGTTAAAAAAAGATTAAAACTTACTACAAAAGTAGTGATTTAAACATGGACACTTTTCGGACACTATGGGGTGATTATGGTCGTCAAATTGATCTACTGTGCAAGGAATCGGAAAGATTATAAAGAAATTTGAAGAGACTGGAAGCTTTACAGATGTGGTCAGTCCTGCGCATCATCGCAATGTACTCACTGCCGAAAATATCGCTTCTGTTAGTAAAAATGTGCAGATAATGCAAATGTCATATTAATAAGCGACTTTTTTTTGGATTGCAATTGAAGATTATAAAAAGGGCGATGTGTGGTTTCAACAAGACGGTGCCACGAGCCACGAACGATTTTGGTTTTATTGCTTGAGAAGTTTCCAGAAGGCGTAATTTCACATTTTGGCGACGTCAATTGGTCACTAAGGCCACTCAATTTGACGCCGTTATACTTTTTTTGCGGGGCTATGTCAAAGACCGTGTTTACGCGGATAATCTCCAAATGTTGGACTATTTGAAAACCAACATAGCGCTCGAAATGTGCGAAAAAGTAATCGAAAACTACCTCAAAAGTATTCACTGCTGCAGCCAATCCAGAGGCGGTTATTTATATGGTATTGTACGATATTTCGTATATAATGGCAAGGTCCAAGCATTATAATGAAATAAAAGCTTCATCGAAATCATAGCTTTATGTGCGTTTTATTAAACTTTACTTTTGAAACCGAAAAATTGACAACCTGTATAAAGGGAAACGTAAAAACCCCTCAAATTGTGTGATTTGATTGGTGGTAATGAGCTATTTTACTGCTTACAAATGTGCATCTAAAGAGATCATTAACCCCCTTCTCTGTCTGCAAGGTGCATAAAAATAAATCAGAACCTTTTTACAGTCCGCAAATTTTAACAACCAAGTTTAGCCGAAGTAAAACGAAATTTCGAAGTTGTAAAGCGAGTTAGAACGCCTATTTAATTTGTGATTTCACAACAATTTGTATGCCAAGAGAATTGTGCGATTACAGAGTGCTCCCGGGTTATACATGTTAAGCAAAAATCGCAGTTTATACAAGTTTGTCGAGTTAGTAAGCGAAAAATTGTGGTTGGATGTGAGTTCTATCAGTAGAGTTTGGTGCTCGTCCGGGACACTTTTCGTCTTCAACTCTTTCTCGATGTTATTTTGTACTGTTTGTGCCACTTGTAAACATTTCCTTATTGGACGTAACGTTTCCGCTACAGTATTTCCTTTACGTAAACTAAATCGAAAGCAGCTTTCTTCCTCGACAAAATCACATATAGTAATAAGCGTCTAAATTACTTTTTGCATCGTATAAAAACAAGCGTAGCTCAAATACTAATGGTGTTTATGATGTGAAATTTGGCACAGATGTCTGCCACAGACTCGATTTACCGGATAATTTAATTGGGAACCAATTTTGGATAATATTTTGGATACAGTGTATTAATCAATCTTTTTAAGACATTCAATTATCTATTCATTGGAACTGTCAATTTTGTGGTAAACATGTTGACAATATTTCTTTATTATTCCTTATGTTAGGCATCTCTTTTGGTCCTTCGAGTCGTACAGTAGGCCTAACAGCATTACTTAATTATCTCGTATTAGTTGTTGCGGTTAGAATTCTTCCAGCCGTTAATTCATATTTTCCTAAAACTATTTTCTCTTACTTAAATTCACGTCTCCCAAAAAAATACTGCGCAATTTTGTTCACATTGCTGCAATGCAGCATTTTATTTTTGTCATATCAATTACATTTACGCAGTGAATAAACTAAAATGTTATTTAAATTACACGGCCACAAATATCGCGAAACTATAAAATCATCAAAAATGTGTGCACAAATTCAAGTGGTGGTTTATTTATAATGCGTGAAAATTGTAAATAACCACATTAAGAGCGTCGTAGTAGTTGATCCATCATTAGCTAGCTATTTTTGCAGTTTTGTTTGTTTTTTTTTTTTTTTCTATTTTCAGTAGCATTTCGGGCAACAACTTAAGACCTTTGCAAATTGTGACGCCACACAGAGATTTGTATGCTACGCGCATGATGATGATGATGATGTTGACGATGCAACAGTTTAAGACCCAAGGAAGGGAGATGACGAGGATGACGTCAAAGCATCAATAGACACCATTTGGGTTGGGAAAAAAAGAGGCGACAAGGATGATGTACTTAGTGCTCGATAAGCATTCTTGTGTGAATTTGATAGTTGGTAGAATTTATGAGTAAAAGAGTGAGAGGTATTAGCAGACTATAAGGTTGAGCTACAGCGAATTTATATATAGTTATGTGACAGCACATGTAACAACGTAGAGCAAATATTGTCCTATGAGTCTAATAAGATCGAGAAGAAAGCTACAGAGGAAATATGTTACCTTTTGCGAAGTTTGAAAATTGAAGTCGATTATTTTATTTTTAATCTGAAAATGTGCGTGTTCGTACACTCAGTAATGCAAATGATATACATATTTTTGATATGCGAGAAGTCGAGCACTTGCTATAAAACACCAATAAAGTGATCATTTTCTTATTTATTCCGTATCCATTCTATCAAAAACTACCAGAAAATGATCAAACACAAAAAATTTGCATTCATTCAAATTTATTATATCGCCATCTGAAATTATACGCCTGTGCCAGCGGTTAGTCCAAGTCATCAAAGCTTTTTTCAAAGGCATTTTCTCCGGAAAAGACGGAATGCTCTTTAACGTTTTCTGTGGATTGAAAACTGGTGCCCTCAAGTGGGAATTTGAGTTTTGGAAAGAGAAACAAAGGCAGCTATATGAAGTAAAAATAGTGGTTGTTCGATAATGTTTGTTCAGTGTTTGGCCAGAAATTCGTTCACAATGATAGCCTAGTGGAACGGTGCGTTATTGTGGTACAAAATCCATAAAGTATCTTTCCGCAAGGTCGGGCTTTTTCCGACGAATTTGCTCTCTCAAACGCTGCATAATGCTCAGATAATATTCTTTATCTACTGTCTGATCTTCTAGTAAAAATTCTGAAAGTACAGCACTGCGATCATCAAAGAAAACAGTTGAAATTACTTTGGCCTGTGGTCGACTTTGAAGTGTTTTCTTTCGGTTACAGTTCAATTGAAAGCTGCCATTTCAAAGCTTATTGACCGGTTTCTATCTCTTAAACCCAAATTTCATCACCAGTTATAATGCGTTTTATGAACGTGGGATCGGAATTGTCTCTTTCTAGCATGTATTCAGCAAAATTTACGCGGTCAAGTGTTTGAACAAAATTTAGATCTAGGTGAGCGGCAACGCTACGAAAAGTTCAGCGGGTACGTTTCTCAAAATTCAAGGACGATTTTCGGCCACCATTTGCTTGTTGTTAACTTCAGACTATAAAGAACTAAGAAGCCAGTAATGACCATTACAAAAATCGAAAAACACATTGAGACGAGCTGACGAATTCTATAGAACGTATATTAAGTTTCTTAGGCGAAAAAGAGATAGACTAACTTATGAAATTGAATCTGGCATTGTGAAGGTATATATATACGTTGTTTCTCTCTGGGGAGCACATATCGCAGAAGTATATATTGTGAATATTATTATATTTATTTCAATTTCTTAGACAGAAAATTTTTTGAAATTCTATGTGCTGGTCGTAAACTGGACTTGCCTTTTGGACACAGAAGTATTCCAGGAATATATATTATTAATTTCAATTATTACGGAAGCACAAAGATACCAACATTAGTTGTCAACCTAAGGCGGAATGTTGGATTTCTGACCAGACTTTGACAGAATACTGATTATTTACATTTCAAATTTGCCAAAGTGGCCAAGTGAGTTTAGCGGTTCTGCTGAAGACTGTTATAGCCATTTATAATTGAGAAATTTTTTATGGATTTAAGATTAACATTTTCTAAAATTCTGGGATCTGGTTTCCAAATTTCTCTACTGTGAACTAGAAATTACGAAAAGTAGCATTGCCTTTAAGCATTTGCTACGTTTGCCAACTTTTCATCTTTGTTAATTGGTAAAAAAAAGGTTATGGCAGGTCATAACAGTGCATTTTTTAGATAAAAAATTACGAATAATAAGTTATACAGAAATATTTTATTTATTTTATTTTGTATAAGAATATAAATATAAGCGCTTTAGACAAGACTACTAAGAAATGGAGATATTTAATAAAAAAAACTTTGTTGAAGTGGAGACATTTTAACTCTAAACTCTCTCAAAGAATCCCTGAATAAGATAGAGACCATTTATATGAAATATCAGAGGCATCAATAGGTATTCTGTGTTTAAATTTTTCTGAAAAACGTATGTTTCGTACTTGCTATAAAAGTTATAGCAGCTCCTATCAATATATTTTTGGGAGAAAAAAGTGCAAAAATCGTTCTAAATTGTTCTAAATAGGTATAATAGGTACTCTGTGTGTAAATTTTTCTGAAAAACGTATGTTCCGTACTTGCTATAAAAGTTATAGCAACTCCTATCAATATATTTTGGGAGGAAAAAGTGCAAAAATCTTTCTAAATCGTTCTAAATAGAAATGTTCGACTTAATAGACTTTAATGGAAACACTTTATGAAGGTACCCTGAGTAGCGTTTAGATAAATTTTGTGTAATATTCAAATGGGCAGTATATTTTCCATGACCAAATTTCGCCCAAAACCGTATATCTGGAACTCTTGTTATAATAATTGTGTACCTATAATTACAGTATTGCTCTAAAAAGAAATATTTTAAATAACGTTCCATAAAACTGTATGAGTGTTTGCGGAAAACTTATTGAAACTTATTTTTTCCAGCAAGTTTTTATCAAAGGAATCTCTATAGTGTGGTGTCATTTTTTGAGAAATGTTCAATATTACTTATAGACCATTAGTGGTATATAAGGTTGAGTATGAGCAGAAGAATTTCGCGTTTTACTTTTACTTAAATCTAGAGTTTTTCAACTTGCTATAAAAGTTATAGCAAGTCAAGTAAGAATAATTCTGAAAGAAAAAATTGTTTGATATTCCATCTCGAGTTTGTTACAATATAAAATATAACATTTACAAAGTTGCATTAAAAAAAATTGCAGGATTTTAAGGGTTTTTAGCGGCTTCCACAATGTCCTCTATTAACGTAGGGTGCCCCAACATGCCGGCCATTAAAGTACTTGATTTCATTGTACCCATTAGCTGCGCTGTCTCACTTGAGCATGGGAATCAGTGACGTAAAGACCACTTTATTTTCTAGCAACAACGTAAAGTTGCAACCTTTTGTTGTTTCTATTCACATGGCAAAGGAAATCGATACTCTCTGAATTACTATGGTGCATTTTTCGCATATTTTGCCCTTTGTTTCTTTTTTTTGTCGCGTTTCTCTTCTTCTTTGTTTTGACTTTCAACATAATTAATGCTGATTGTTGGTAAACAATTTTGAAAACAAAAAGCAAAAATACAACAACTTGCCTGGCTGTAATTCGCCTTATAAAGTTGCAATTGTGAAGTCGAAGCGATGGTTGCTATGTGAGAAGTTGAGTTATACGATTCTGGAATTTGCGAAAAGCGTGAAAAGCAAAAAATACAAAAAAACAAAGAAAAGAAGAAAAGAAATCACTCAACACGTTTTTTCAACTAAATTTAGCTGACTTTGTAGGAATGTTTTTTTTTTTGGTATTTTGTTTTGATTTCCTTCTTTGGGGTTAAAGAAAAATGTATTTCCTGTTGGGTTGCGCTGGGATTATGTAAATCCCCCCATGCCCGTTCCTTTTTAAACTTTTAGTTTTGCGAAATATTTCACTTCTCACTGAAAGATTTTGTTTTGTTCAGAATTTAATCATTGCCTTAAGTAAAAATATTCGAAATGTTGTTTTTTTTCTGTAGTTTGAAATGAAATTTATTTCAAAATTGGCAAAGCTCAAGTGAAATTCTATTCAATTTACCTTAAATGCCAAATGAAATTCCTCAAAATTGCTCGAGAAATTGCTGAGTTTAAGTACGTGCAATAGGTGAATGAATTTTGCTGTAATGTTGCAATGAACCTTAGAGATCAATTGATATTTTGGCAAATGCAGTTTATTCGGGATTGTCAGCCAAAATGGGGAATGTCGTGATACACAAAGTTCTTTGAGTTCCTAAAGTTGGTATTAGTTTAAATTTTCGATATTGTTGCTGGGCAGCTAAATGTTTTATGGGTGTAAAATTCAGATGTTGTTGCAAATGCTAGTGTGTAAATCTGTCAGATTTGGTTTGAAGATTGGCATTGGAACTTAGGTTCCGTGAGCGAAATTGGAGGTTTTGTGAAAGAACTTAGGTTCTTAGCGGGATTGGGTATACTTACGAGGGGGTTTCGTATTGAAGATGAGGAAAAGATAACGCTTAACTTACATTATTTCGGGTTTTATTCGTATGTTGAGAGCGGCTGGCGAAGTGGTTCAGTTGGCGGCTGGCGGAAAAAGAGACCAAGTATCTCGCTGATTTCAACAAGGAGCCCTCAGTCCTCAGGGGTTTTTATAGTTACATGGTTGTTTGAAGGGGCCTTTACTCAAGCAAATAGAATAGTTAATTTTTACTTACTTACAATATTTACAATATCAATATTTGTATCAATATTTGTTTGATACAGTCGATTCAACTTAATTCACTGTAACTTGATATGAGGCACCTTCAATTCAAAACAATACAATTTAATTAAATGCAATTCAATACAAAAATTCTATTTAATTCATAATTTAGAATTCGTAATTTACTTTACTTTATCAAATTCAATTTTCAATTCATGGGGAGGAAGGATTAAGTACGTTAAACAATGGGTGATGTCTAAGAATTTGGAAAACAGTCTAAGACAGTCTAAAAATCTAAGTTATGAATTTGCTATAAAAATTATAGAAAATCTTTATTCCAGATTATTTGCAAAGATTTTATGTCATTAACTTTATAAGTAGTTTATAATATTGATGAATTTTTTTGCATTATTTCTGATTAATTGCCACTGGAATTTCTTAACATTTCTGTGAATTTTTTCATTTTTTTCATTCCTTATTGTTTTGTGAAATTATTAAATTATTTGGTTGAAATATACCTTAAAACAAAAGAAATTGGGAATTTGAAAAAGAATGTTTAAAAATCAATATTACAAACTTGCTATAAAAATTATATCACCCCATGGGATTATGTACTTAGGATTGAACCATCAATTAATGGTCTTTCGGATTACATATAACGATTTTCCGCTAATGACATGTTAACAATTTTACAATTGATCGACATTCGTGTTATTTTTTCAGTTTCGGCTCAGCTGAAAGACCCCATTCCGAAGCATGCTTACTAGTTCAGAAGTAGAACACACAAACCCAACTTTATCTCAAGTTGTTTTGCGTCTTAAAAATATGGAGTCAAAATAGACTCGTTTTAGCATGACTTCAGTGGCCTTTTCCGCGTTGGTTTTTGAAGAAGATTCATGGCTTTCGGAACTAATTAAGCTGTAACACATTTCACACCCAAACAATCGTGTAAAATTTAACGAATTGATTCGTTAAACTTAATTGATTTTTCCGCACCATTTCCCTTAGTTTATCGATGTTAATTTCTGCCAGAGCTAAGCAAATATTCCATTACATCTCGACCCCTTTTGAATGCAGTGTACCACTTATGCAAGTGTTTTTTATAAAGTCGATTCGCCGTAAGCCTTCTGTGACATTTTCATGAATTCGGCATATGATGTTCCGTTTAATTCACTTCACCGATGTTACCTTTTTTGAAGACATCGATCAGAGCGGCCAGAGCGAGGCAAAACTCCCACCACATCTTAACCGATTTTGAATGCACTATACTGGTTATATGCATGATAAAAGATTTAATATTGTCTTGTGTAATCGATTTTTCAAAGATTCGGCAAAATTCCCTTTGCAATACAAAATTTGAGACAAACTTTTTGCTTCAGAATATAATGCAACTATCGTTCGCATGATTCCAGGTTTAACTCTGCATACAGCCACCTATCATTATTTGAGCGGAAACTATCTCGATGTGTCTGGCGAACACTTTTAGTAGTCGCTTCGGTATAGATGTTGTAGCAATTTACCGACAAAAGTAATTTTGACAATCCTTGCAAGCGGGTTTTGTAAATAATCAACCCCTGATACATTTTTTTTGTTGCCATATAATAATATATTATGCATTTTCTGAAATTAATTGTTTGAAAATATGATATACTGATATTATTTCCAAATACCATTAACGATCTAATGATTTTTATTTATCTTTAAATAGAAAAGTTCGTCGTGACTGTGTTTGTAATTCTTCTCCTAATGATGTCATCGATTTTGATGATTTTGTTTTTAATTTATGAAATCATATGCATTTATTCATAGTTATAGTTGTACCCGATAGATGGCACTGTTTTCGAAATTCAGAAAATGTTTACGACCGTATAGTGTCGTCTGTAAAACTGACAGACTTGTGGCGATATAGTTTTCATTACATATCATAGTCCGCGTAGCTTTACAAATATATGAACATTAAATGTATATTGCCATATTTCTTTGTTGATGTGTATATAAATAATACAACACAAATATACATTCATTTTACGCATAAAAGTGACGGTTTTAAATTATATTCATAATTGTTTTAATTGCCGAATATATGATAAATTTAACAATTCCGTATAATTTTCTTTCACATCTGCTATTTTAAATGCTGCGAAACTCATAAAAAACACAAATTGAAAATTCCCCTTTTTACATTTAAATGTTAAAATCTCACAACAATTTATATGTTGTTAACACTCCCATGTCAAAATTGCCACAAAATGACGACGCTTAACTTTAAATAAAAAAAAAAAAACGGCAAAGCAGAAAAATAATCCATCGTCATAGCAAGCATAGTTGCAAATTAAGACAAAAGCGATAATAAATAAATGTAACAAAATAATACATTTTTTTTAGATTGTAACAAAAAACAAGAGGCGAAAAAAGTGAACTGAAACCAAAAACAGTGATATAAATCAATGAACAATGAGATCATAAAGCTAAAATTAAATAAAATATTTTCGCCGCTTGGCGATTTCTTTTCTTTTCTGTTTTTTTTTTTTTTTTCTTTTTTACCTTTTTTTGCAAGTTTGTGATCAGCAATATAATAATAAAAATCGTGTTAATTACAGACGACGATGCTGTTGACGCTTGAAATGTGAAGTAAAATCGAAAGAAGGGACAACGAATCGTCGATATTATTATTATTGAAGTGTGGATAGCGGCAGCAGCACCACAAACAGAACATTTCTGCCAGTGTATAAAACACGTGTTTACATTGGGGAAAATCGACAGAGAAACTGCCATCCATTTCATTTGGCAAATACAAATAAAAGGTGTCAATTAAAAAAAATTATGATGTTTGTAACCACAAAACGTGTCGACGACAATTCGCTTCGTTTTGGGTTCATTAATGATATGTAGAGGACGTCAATGGCGGTTGCGCTATTATCTGATGTCCAGAAAATGTGGATGGGAAAAAAATTACAAAAACAATCTATTAAATTGCCGTTATTGAGAGGTAAAGGATGTCTCAAAACTAAACCAAGAAAACTAATTTTTATATAAACCAAAGGCATTTTAGTTAGAGATTAAACATTTTTTATTGATTCATAAGGAACATTCTGTCAATAAAACATCGGAAGTTGGCCAAAAAAATACTGAATATTAATCATAAAAAATTTGTTGTATCGCCTGCAAATTAGGTACTATATAAAAACTATACTGCTTATGTGCATGATAAAATATTTGATAATAAAGTCTTCTGTAATCGTTTTTCTCAGAGATTCGGCAAAGTTCCGTTTGCAATACAAAATTTGTGATACATTGCTGCGCTTATGCCAATGAATAATCTAATCATTAAAACTTTTTCCAAATGAATTTTTCGGAAACGACTTCAGTTCTCGTCACGAATTATCTTTTATCGACTGAAAATGGGTGCTACGAAGTGATAATTTAAGTTTTGGACAGAGAAGAATGTCGGAGTCATACTATTTCAGAGATATTTGTTAAGTTTGTGGCCATAAATTCATTTACAATCGATGATGCGTTATTGTGTAGCAAAATTCATGAGATTTTTTTCAAATTTAATTTACTTCGGCGAACTTGCTCTTCCAAACGTCTTATGATAGTAAGACACTATTCTTTAATTACGGTTTGGCTTTTTGGCAAGGATTCCAAGTGCGCAACACTGCGATAACACTAGCCAACAAGAATTTGGACGGGAGCAACCAAATATCTTTCCTAGGGTATTTTGGTAGATTCGAATCTGTAATTGGTTTTTCTCTATCAAGTCAGGCTTTCAAGATACAAAAACAAGGTTTTTATTTCTTTTTTAAATAAAAAATCATTGGCTTGTTTAGAAATCAATGAATTTTCAAAAGTAAATGGTGTTATTTGAACGTCGTTTGTATTTTGTTGATTCGGTCTGACGTGTTGGATTCCAGCACTAGTCTCCCAACATGCTTTTGTCCCAAAATCCTTGATAATTTCTTTCAATTTTCATTAAATCTTGGTGAGCACCCTCCCCTTGTTCGTCGCTCACCGCACCTATGTTTTGTGGAAAAAATCTAAATCCGAATGAAGAAAATGCATTTTGAGTGACATTCGTGCACCTAATTCGTGATAATTTTTCAATAATTCAGCAACAATTTGTCTGTAGTTTTCACTCTTATTGGTTCCAAGGAAACTGTCCACGTTGCTCTTGAAAGATTTCCAAGCTGCATATTCTTTCTCCAATAACAAACATTGTGAAAAATTGTCCTCACTCAATAGCTTTGACAAATATAATTTGTATGCTATGATTTTAGTATATGAAATTTTAACCCACCGATCTAAATGCTGCACCATCTTTGTCCAGAGCCTTCACAAAGTTCTTAAAAAGGACCAATTTTATGTGCAGCGGTGGAAGAAGAACGTTATTTGGATCAATTAATTGTTTATTTGAAAAGTTTTGTTTTCCTGGTGAATCAGCTCAGTTCTTTTTGGGCACTCTGTTCTGATGTAATGATGACATGTAGCGCGACTATCCCATAGACAAAGGAAACAACAATATTTTGTAAAACTTTCTTACATACCAATCAACAAACCAATGACCTGAAACAGACTGATTTACAATTATTTACGATGATCTATACTACATATACAAAGAAATTTAAATCACTTCATTAAGGTCACCGCAGATCTTCCATTTATTATCGTTGTAAAGGGTGGCGCATAAGTAACGTTAACGGCGACTATATTGAAAGTGTTCTTGTGCTTCATTTGGTTTTAACTCGTGAACCAATTGCTTCTTATATGGGAGAAGATTTAACAATTGTAAAATTCTTTGCAAAGACCGCCTGTCTAGACATCTCTAACTGCCAAGAACGTCGACTGGTGGAAGTTTCGGAGTTTTCCTGAATACTTGTTTGCAGTCAAGCAATGGTCACCTTATTTCGAACTGCACAACGTCTTCCAGCACGTGGAAGATCACAGACAGCCCTTTGTTGCCCAAAACGCTGAACCAATCGGTAAATTCTTGGAGCGCTAGGAGCATTTCGAACATGAAAGAAATTTCGATATGATCTGAATAGTCTGTAACGTGAAGGAGAATTCTTTAAGAGATCGGAGACGGGTCGGTGTCATGGGTGCTCCAGCTTTGCTCAGGCATGGGCGGGATCTTGTCTTCTGAATTTCACGCTACAAAAATTTACAAATATCACCTTGGAAAAACGAAGAAAGGTAAAGAAAGAAAAACACCAGTGGAGTCGATTCTGGTGAGGCCGTCTGAACCCTACTCACCTGATATGCTGTCGCAGATATGTGCACATTCCTGTTACCGCAGAATCAGTTACATTAATATTAGATAAATTAGTAACCAGAAACAGTACCAAAAAACTCAATTGAGACAAAAGTATTTAAATAAAAACGAAATTACGTTAATTAATAAAAAAAACCTTAGCCTAAAAAAATACAAAAAACCATATTGCTTTACGCTCGTTCCTCTCTAAACTCATACAACGACACAACGCAACATTTAGGTCCGAGATCTTTTCCTTCGGACAATGCCTTTGGTAGAGCTAGCTGCCAGAGGATCGACTTCAACTTCCGACTTTGCATGCGCGATATATTCGAAATCTTCAAGCGACGGTTGAAGCGTATTCAGCAATCGGCAATCAATTTCCAAAAGAATAACAAAAAAATATTGGGACTATTGAGCCAGTCCGATGATATCCTTCAAAGCAATACGGACATCAAGCACACACGCAGGACTCCAGACCAAGAAAATTCCCACACGAATATTTAGTGTCACATTCACGACTACAATTGAACACTATTAGATAGTTTCCCACACAAAATTCCACTAAACTTCCCGGTATAGATACCTCCGTGAACTTGCACAAAAAAAAAGTCCTTCAAAATTATATACGTCAAAGACACTTAATTCTTCTAAAGAAATATAAATAACCCCGCTATCCTTGACTGGATAGCGCAAAAACGCACAAACGTTTTTGTGATATTCTCCCAAATACACGATTGTTCCACACCAAAAATACAATAGAAAATTAATACTCTCGAAATTCAAAAACGAAAATTTTAGATTTATTTCCAGAGGCTTAAAATAGAATAAAAGGATTACAAATTATTT
>JAHXMU010000316.1:293072-321501 GCA_019455685.1 Philornis downsi
TGTATTCAGTTCCCAAACGAACATTGAACATTAAAGGCTAAGAACCTGTATTGCGTCCCATTATACATTTTCTCTTATCTCTTGGTGCATATCTTTTAACATGATACGAGCATTATTTGCCGCCGATTTTATCACCGTCCTTGTGTGGTGCTGCTTGCATTGGAAAAAATCTTTTGCCATTTTTACGAGTTCAATAAACTTAACCCACTAGCTGTGTGAAGGGGAACAACGCTTACTCACGTTTGAGTTGCTGTCTATATGAGTGGAAACCGTATGTTTCATATTAAGCGTTTAAAATGGCCAATAAAAAAATTACCCAAGCGATGTTTTTTTCATTTGTTCTTCTTTCGAAATCAGCACTGTGCTTTTCGCTGCCGCGCTCAATCCATGCCATGATTTTTACGATTATGAATATTATTTTCATTTTGATTTTTTTTGTTCACTCTTCACTGCGTGCAAGTGATCCGTCCGCTACTTCGTATAAGGAAAAAATACCATAATTGTAGAAAAGGTGAATGTGACATTTGTAGTGTTTTATTATTTGTGCTGAAAATTAAAATCTATTTATTGTTGTCGTCACGTACCAGACGTACAAAGTGCATATAACATATTTGTACTCGTATAGCCAGCACGTCCTTAGCCCATAACCAAGGGGCTGGACACACGTCGGACACTGTCGCAAACGTGTCTGATACTACACAAGTCGGTTCCCTGTGGGTTTCGTGGATCCCATACGGCATACCAATTTCTTCCATGTTGACCTTAGGATATCCAAACAGTCATCAGAGAGTGACCTTCTACAACCTCTCCTTCGAATGGCATATAAAACGATACTCATTCGAATTTGAATTCAAAATAAATTAACGTTTCTAGCGCGTGTACGGTGACCCGGAGGCCATTGACACAATAAGCTTCTGTTTGTAACGGGAAGGGGTGCGGGCGGCATTTCTGTCATTTCTTCATGTTTATTATTACTGTTGGATTTTCTTCCCAGCAACAACAATAGCAACAACAAATTGCCCCCTGCAATTCCAATTCCGTAAAAGGTGTTTCACTTCATTAGTTGTATATGATTGTTTGCTTTCGCCGTTGCTCATGGGTGTTCTCCTTCCTTCTCCTTATTAATTCTCAGGGCATTTTGTTTATTTGCTTTTAAATTAAACATTTTTCTTCTTGTCTCTACTAATCGCATTTGCAATTATTTTTTCAATCAGTTTGTTTACATATGATTATTATTGTTATTATTATTGTTGTCTCTTTAAACAATTTACGTATTTCTGTATAATTGTAAATGTGCTTTAAGTCAAGAAATCGTCTTTCACGCCTTGTAGCAATCAGTAGACTCGCGTACGGAGATTTATTGATTTTGTGCTTAACAAAGAAAATTAACCCATTAAGGGGGAGGCAGGCCGTTGGTGTTCGTACAAACTTTGGTACATTTTTAATATGATAATCTTTTTTTTAAATCATTCACAGATCATTCACATTTACATTCATTCACAATTGCACGTATAGTACGAGTATGTATAAGATGTTTAGTACGTATGCGTTATGTTATGTTGTGGTTTATACGTCATACGTAAGCCGCTTAAGTTCAAGCAAACTTTTCCAGCATAGTAATTGTGATATTCTAGAAACATTCCCTGGCAAGTTAGCATATAATTGCTACAGTTTCATTGCAATCATCTGAACAGCACTTCAGACTTTAAGGAACAGACAGACACACATTGTTTTCGATAGATTTATATCTGACTTGTAGCCTTGAGATATTGGCTAATAAAAGTTCGCCCCAGCTTGATTTCTGCTCATTCACCTATTGAATCTTTATGGTGACAGATTCTATCGATGGATAGAAATTATAGAGTAATGGCTGGTTGTTTTGACAGATTTGTATGTATGGTAACTCTAATTTTCCATTCTCAGAACATGGTTTGTCAAACATGTCTCCCATCAATGAGATATGGATAAGAGCTTTTCCAATTTAGTGAGTTTATCCGCATCGCATCCGAACGTCACAGTTTGAGAAGCATTTACCAGACTTGTCGATTACTCGACTACACGAAGTGCGCGTCAGAGGAGGCGGGGTGTCTGGCGGTTGAAAGCAGAATTGAACCCGCGATCTTGCAAACGATAGTTGTGTGTAGTAATCACCTCTTGCGTATGCCAGTCATACATTAAACCTATTATGAGTGAAAAATTTTACTAAATACAGTTCAATTGCTTGAAATATATTAGAAGGTACCAGTCGGGATGTGGTTAATTGGTCAAATTTTCTCTGGTTCCACAGAGAATTTCCAATCAATGCAATGTGGAAAAATGTAGGTTATAACATCCTACTAACTAGAAGTTGCACAGAAAAGTATGAATTTTGGAAAATTAGTAAATTTCTGTGGGAGATATCTGAGACTGTATTTTGGCAAACGTTCAGCACGTATCAAATTTCACAAAATGTAATGCAAATTTTTCTACTTTGTGGGATCACAACAAGGCGACACAATAAAAAAATGTAGTTTACTGCAGTCTACAAATGAGTAGTTATAGAAAACGATGTGAATTTCGGAAGATAGATCAATTTGTATGGAAGGTATTAGAAGGAATGGTATAGGTATAGTCCATTAAAAATCCCCGGTTACGATAAAATGTTAGGTTATGCCACTTTTTAAGAAGTTTTTATAAAGATTTACAACAGTTGTCGTGCCTACCAGTCGGCCAGCTAGGAATAGAAACACATTTTTGGAACTTTAAGGACTTCCTTCCTTGCGCTACGGTTTTGCTGTTTCATATACTTGCATTCGTTCGGATGAAGGTTAAATTGATTTTGTTATAATTTTATTATAAATCTGAATCTTGAATAAATTAATTGTACTAGTAAATCGAAATCAAATTTGTAAGTTGTTTCGATCCATTTCAGTTACTGGAATCTAAATTATAAAAATTTTTTTATTTTGATTCCAACAACTGAATCAAAATTGCATTGAATTTAATTCTGATTTATAATTGATTGATTTTAAACATGAAACTAGAAATAACTTGGATTCGTTTCTTTTAATTCGGGTTCAGTTTATGAAATGTTTTGTTTGTATTTCATTTGAAAGTTGTTTAATTCAGTAAACAGACAAAATTGTTGAACAGCTGTGAAAATTTCTGAGAGCCTGGTATTGTAAATTCAGAAAACAAATTATTTCAATCATTTTTGCCTTTTGCAGTTGATCTTCAAGCCTTCTTCTTTGCCCAGGAACGAAACCAAATTAAGTTGCAGTTTTAATTTAGATAATAAGAAAGGAAGGAAGGATAATTAAGAAAGGAAAGAAACTGCATAAAACTATATTTTGATTGCAGATTCTCCAATTAAAATATCCGTTACTTTATGTTTCGATAGAGAAACCGAAGCAATGTAGGTTTCCAATTTCACGTCAGATCGAAGGCGAATCGACGTATGAAGTGAGTTGTCGTTTCGAATAAGAAATATAAAAAAATCAGAAACTGAATTTTAATGAACTTTAATGGTCCCTTCTAGTAAAGGTCCCTGATTAGTGGAATAGTAGTATACGACGTGAGCGTTACGTTATGTAGTAGTATTGTATATACTACGTATACCACGAAAATTCTGGCAAAATATGTATGTTTAAAATGTCCAGTACACTGCCTATGGTACTTTATAATAGTCATAAATTTTACTCAAATATTCTCGAACAATCGATTTTAGTAGAATTTTCCATTTTTCTTACCTCGGACTACTCTTCACAACAGAAAAATTTCGGACGATTCTTCCCAACAGAACTATTTCGGTCTATTCTTCTCAACGATGTTATGTGCCGGTCCATATCCATCAATATCATTGGTTATTATATAGTCTTGTGCAGTGATTTCACGAGTATTGTTTGTTTTATTAGTTATTGAGCGGACAATGGTTTATTACTGGGTAATATGAACGCCCATATACAGCTGCGGTCAAAAAAATAGCACCAAGGCTAAAAAAATATGTGTATGCTATTATTTTGATTAAGTTCAAAATGTAGCATTAGACACTTAGGAAACTGTAAAACTATATTGAATAGAAAACATCAAATTGTGTTTTTTTTTTTATTTTTTTTAAAAGAACTTAAAAAACAAGCAGTCAAAAAATAGCACTTCAGTTCAATTTTTGGTAATAGTATGCACTTAACTAAGCACAAATTAATAAAAAACAATATATTACGAATTCATTATTTATTATTTATTTATTATAATCAATACTTCGTGGCATTTCCTTTATTTGCAACAACCTCTGCGCATCGTTTTAACCAGATTTTGGCAACGTTCCACCGGAATTTCTTTCCATAATTGCTTTACCGCGTTCCAAAGCGCTTCATTGCTCGTTGGTTGAATTTGAGCAACTCCTTTTTTAATATCTGCCCATAAATTCTCAATGGGGTTGGGGTCTGGGCTCTGGGCGGGCCACTCCATCACATTGATATTATTGTCTTTAAACCACTTTGTTGCAAGTTCGCTGGTGTGTTTAGGGTCATTGTCTTGTTGGAAGACCCACACCAGCCGCATTTCGTCTGAAGCATAGGGCAGCATAACTTCTTGAAGGATATTTACATAAATGGTTTTATTCATTATGCTTCTTATTCAATGTATTGGTCCTACACCATAATAAGAGAAGCACGCCCATACCATTATACTAGACCCACCTTGTTTTATAGTTTTTATGGTATAATTTGGGTTGTATTCGGCATTAGGGTGTCTTCTAACGTAGCAACGTGACCCCTTGCCAGCAAATAAAACAATTTTGGGCTCATCTGTGCAAAGCACATTTCTCCACATTTCAGATGTCCAGTTCAAGTGAGATGTTGCAAATTTCAACCTTTTAGCAACGTGCTTACGAGATAGGAGTGACACTTTTCGAGGACTACAAGCATTTAATTTGTTGCTTCGCAGTCTTCGGCGAATGGTCTCGACACTTGCAGCTACAGTAATTTCCGTCTTAAGCTCTGTAACTGGCTTGAATGGTCCCTTTTTTGCCTCTCTGTCCAAACGTTTAACCATTAAAGGCGACAAGTCTGGCTTTCGGCCACGTTTTTCTGGTTTCTGGGTAAATTTCATTGCGTTGATAATAATTTTGTTTGAGCACCCAACTAACTTTCGGATTTTCGAATATGGTTTGTTTTCAGAAACCATGTGGTTTATAACAACACGTTTTTCGGGCGTGCAGTGCTTTCCACGTCCTTGAGGAAATATGACTTTTTGGTGTCTGCCAAAAATTTGAGTGTGGTTTTTAATAGATATTAAGAAGTAGATTCCGGCAGATTTAAATTAGGATTAATATCTTGATGTATTCGCTGTCAAAACTGTTAATTACTGTATATTTGGTTGTATATTATATATGTTAAGGTTTCTTAAAAAATACTTTTAGTGCCACTACCGATGATGATTTATCAGGTATCACGCAGCAAAATATTAAAATTTGAGAACTGAGACCATGTTTTAGACAGACCGGGAGCCGAACGAGTTTCGCAACAATATTTTTAGGACTAAATCATCATAAACTATGAATTCAAAAGATAATCAGTTTATAGTTTGAAGATCAACGTAACTGAAATTTTAAAAGTTCACATCTACTGAAATGATAATAGTGCCACCTATCGAACATAATTTGTACTATTTTTGGCACCATCGTCGATATGTAAAAAACCACTTGAGACTGTCTCAGCGCTATTTGATGAACTCCTGTAGCACACGAGACAGTCACGTATTCATTTTAATTACACATTATTTGTGCTATTTCACATTAACCGTAATTTCTCCAGTCTAAGTATCAGTATCAAATGTACTATTTTAGTAATAATCTGTGACATACTGCTCATCGTTTTATCTCGTCGTCATTATTCGTTTATAGTTAAAAAACTTTACTTTTATATTTGTTATACTTTAATTTTCCTTGTCCTTCATTATTTCATTGGCTCTGATAAGGTTAAAATGTGCTCCTTTTCCCGGTCGCTTTTGCAAATATTCATTACAGTTCAATATTTTACTTGTTCAATAAAATTGTAAACATTACAAACAAAAAGTCAATGCCATTTCTGCTCGCCATTAATGCCGAACTCATAAATATTTATGGTCAATAAATAGTTATGAGCTACAAAGAACCCGTTAAATAAACAATCCGTTCGTCAATGTTATTGGAAATGGTATCAACAAATGTCAAACGGCCATATGGTGGATTTTCCAGAATGTTACTTGGCAACGAAATTAATCTATGTTAGCTAAGTGCCAAGATGAGAGGGGAGGCAATGACGAAAATGTAATTCGATAGAAAAGGTAATTTAAGTCACGTCTTAGTGAAAATCATTAAAACTTTTACTTAAAAAAATAGGAAAAAAAAAATATTAAATTTGTGGGAAATTCAGGTAGCGGTCAGAAGAGTGACAGAAAAATGTACCAGGGCATGGTTTGAGTGCATACAGAAAAATGTTTTATTGCTTTGAAGATATCGACTTACACGTCCTATAGCAGCCGTTACTTATTTATTATTTGTGCTTGATAAGAAAAAATAATGTATTAGTATTCGTAAATTAAACGTTTAGAATGTATGCAACATTCTATTGAGAATTTTGCACCACTGTAACCGACCGTGGTAAATGACTGTAGTGTATATGATCGTCGGTTCGATCCCTTCGGTACAATCACCCATCATTTTTTGAGCGGCGGGCACCCCGATATATGTGACGAACACTTCAAGTAAGTAATCGATGTCTAGTAGGTGTTTCTGTCGTTTGAAATCATCATTAAAATGTAGTCCACCATTTAGTGAGAATGCACATAAACTCCCGAAATCTGAGAAGCCTTCTCAAATCCCAGTCATCGGAAGTAAGGGATTTTGTAGTTTATATCGCATATATAGGTAAATCTTATTTATTTACATGACTTGTGCGCCACCTATATGTCAGAAAATTGCATTAATATGACCGTTAAAAACTTTAATGTTTAATATAATTATTCAAATGTTCGACTTCCCATTTTGGAAGTAGATATTGGCAAAATTTATAAGTTCATTTTACTTTTTTCAGCTGTTGTTGTCAAGCATTCGTATCAATTGCTTAGAAATGAAATTTCTAGTAGCACTATTAATAGACGATAGATGTCGCAAGAGATTTTTCTATTAATTTTATTTACCTATGAGTTGGCAAAAGGCGTAACGCATACGCCCACGAATTTATTTATACCAGAAAGTACTTATAAAGGGTGTCTCAACGCAAGAACGCAAGATTTAAATGACTGATGCAGCAATTGAATTGTTTCTCTGGCTGTATGACATGTGGCGCCGTCTTGTTGAAACCACATGCCCCTCCACTTTCATTTCTTCAATTCTAGGCATGAAAAAACTGGTTATCATTTCACGATACTGAACACCATTGACTGTTTGCGCTTGTCATGCCTCATTTTCATAAAAAAAGGTCCAATGATTTCTCCAGCCCAAAATCCACACCACACAGTGGCACGTTGAGGATGCATTTGCTTCTTGTGAATCACTCGAGGATTTTGCTCACCCCAAATGCGACAATTCTGCCTATTGACGAAGCCATTAAGATGGAAATGGGCCTAGTCACTGAAGATGATTTTATCGGCAAAATCAGCATTTTCATGTTGTCTCTCCAATACCCAACTAACGAACTCCCTTCGCTGTCCATGGTCAGCTGGCTCCAGTTCCTGAGTCAGTTGAACTTTGTATGCCTGAAGATGCAAATCTTTCGCCAAAATTCGCTGCATAGTGGATTTGAAGACACCAATTTGCTGAGCTCGGTGTCGAATTGAGAGGTGGATGGAGTTTGAGCGACATCATCACGTACAGCTGCGACATTTTCGATCGATCGACCTGGTCGAAGGCGCGTCGTTGTCTTTACATCATTAACAGACCCAGTTTTGACAAATTTATCTATTAATCTCTTTAAAGCTGACTCTTTTGGAGCATTATTGTGACCCCAAATTGATCGCAATTTGCAAACTGCAGCCGCAAAACTTTCACCATTTTGGTAAAACAATTTCACAATGAGAATGCGTTGTTCATTCGTGTAGCGTTTCATTTTTACTAATCTCGTACCTTCTACTAGCAAACAATAACAATTGTTCAAATGTCAAACAATGACACTTCGAATATCGCCAAATTTAAATCTTGCGTTCTTGCTGGGACATCCTTTATGTGAAGTGAGTTGTGCTTTTTAATATGAATCAGAAACAAATTTGTAATGTACTTTAAATTTGATGTACAACATCAAATCGATAATGAATCCGAACTTTTGTGAACGTCCCTGGTACTAACATTAAATCACTATCTTTCCCCAATAAATTATCGTATTGTTAACTTTTTGGCAATTTCATTATTCTATAATTCTCAAAAATCAAATATATGCCATTACAGTTGCATGTGTCGAATACTAAACTATCTGTATATTTATTGTGCAATCGAAAATTTGTGTTTACAACTATCAATTTTCTTTCATCCGTCAGTGTTGTCCACCCGACCTCCTGTGTTTCGCCTATCTTGTGCTCTAAATGTGTTTAATTGACCTGAAAAACTTGTTCAATCATCGCTACATGCAATTATCACTCCTCTGTCGATGATATCCATATCATCCACATATCGTCGAAATGTCGACTACTCTATATTACAAGCATATCTGTGTTCGATACGCCAAAACTTTTTTCCACAAATGATCTCCAATTACCCCCTAATGGGAAAATGAAACGAAAATAAAAATTCAAACATGACACGCTCCGATCCCAGCACTCGTTCACTCGCTGATATAGGGTAATCCATTTTTCGGTTTCAAAGGAAAGTTAAATAAAACATACATAAAGCTATGATTTCAATGAAGCTTTTATTTCATTATAGTGCTTGGACCTTGGACGATATAAAGCGTTATCCATTTAGTGGTTTCAAAACTGCCGATTTGGCAAGGCTGCGTTTAACAACCGAAGAACGCGTAAAAACAGTTAAAAGTTACGCATTCTTCGATTGTTAAACGAGCCATATATTCATAACAGGCAAACACTTCAAATAGCAGCTATTGAACCGCTGACAGGCTTGCCAGACCGCCGGTTTTAAAACCACTGAATCTACAACCCTGCATTTATGAAATTTGTACTAGTTTTTTTTTTCTATTATTGCATAAAACTAAAAATCTATACTACAAAAGAAAAAGAAAAAAAAAAACAAAAACAGGCGGTATTATTAATGTACATTCATTACATATCCAAGTTATACGTTGTTGGTTCACCGAAAAAGTTGTTTGATTTGGGGGATGGGATGATGAAGATAGTTGGTCGGTCGGCTGAATGGTTGGTTGGTTGTTGTGTTAGTTTTGTGGGGGATTTTTCAGCCACATGACTTGCATAATCGTTGACGGCCAATAACTGTGTCTTAGTAGTATTGGCCATCATCGCCATCATCATGCAAACTAAATGTAACAGTGGCCCAATAACGTGTGGTGCGGGAAATGTTAACCAATAACACATAGCATAATTATATGCAATAACACAAAATAATTAATTTAATTAAGGAAACTGTTGTATTGCGAAATATTTGCAATGAATCGCAAAAGTCATGTAAAGGTTTTTTTGTGGCGCGAATTCGCTGAATCAGTCAGCGATCTCCCTGGTACATATTTTGAAAATACTATCAAAAGAAGTGTAATCCATCAGCCAATTGCCGCCAGTGAAGGGAATGTAAGGCGAATGTTTTCAATAGGAAAGGGGAAGGCAGAGGCACTCTGTGGCACTTAACTTGTATTTTGCATAAACACCTAGATTAGATAACATTATGTGAAGTTAAGCTAACTGAATTGGAGAAGCTCTCCCATGTATCATTCATGCAGGGAATTTGGTTTTATTTTTTATGTGAAATTATGCTGGGCTTCAAAACCGCCGGTCTGGCAAGGCTATCAGCTGTTAAATAACTGCCATCTGAAGTGTTATTTACTTAGTGAAAGTTTTGCCATTTACGATCAATTAACATCCGAAGAATGCTTACAAATAGTTAAAACCTGATACAAAAGTTGTGATTCAAACGTGGGCACTTCGTGCATTACGGGGTGGTCGTCATAATCGACCTACTGTGCAAGGAATTGACACGAATATAAAAAAAAATTGAAGAGACTGGAAGCATTACAGATGTGTTCAGACCTGCGCATCGTCGCAATGTACGCACTGCCGAAAGTATCACTTCTGTTAGTGAAAATGTGGCGAATAATTGGAATTTGTCGATTTCACGCTTTCAGCATTTGGGTCTATCTTACGACTCATTTGGACCTCCGTCCATATAGAGTCAACAAGGAAAATTGTCGCATATGGGGCTCAGAAAACCCAGAAGTGATTGTGGAAAAACCATTGCATCCGGAAAAAGTGACTGTTTGGTGCGCATTATGATCTGAAGGTGTCATTGGGCCGTGTTTTTTTGAAAATGATGCTGGAGGAACCGTTAACGTCAATTCAGAACGCTATGGCCGCATGATAACCGACATTTTTTGACATGAATGATATGTGGTTCCTGCAAGACGGTGCCATGAACCGCACAACACCATCGATTTTGGCTTTATTGAGTAGTTTCCAGAAAGCGTAATTTCACGTTTTGGCTGCTACCCAAGAACATGCGATTTGACGCAGTTAGACTTTTTTTGCTGGCTACGTCTAAGGCCGGGTTTACGCGGATAATCTGCAAACGGTGGAACATTTGAAACCCAACATTCGTCAGGTTGTCGCCGATATACCGCCCTAAATATGTGAAAAGTGGTCGAAAACTATCTCAAAAAGAACCACTGCTGCAACCAATCTAGATTTCGTCATTTAAATGACATTGTATACTATAGGGTGATTTTTTAAGTTTTTCAGGTTGGCAGCGCTGGTTGGTAATGGCGTCCAAACGTCATCTGTCAAAGTGAAAAATGTACAGTATACTTTGCCATTTCGTCATGGAAAAACTAACAAACGAGCAATGATTGCAAATCGCTGAAATTTATTATCCAAATTCGTGCTCTGTGACAAATGTGCATCGTTTGATACGACCATTTTATGGTCGTCATAATCGAATGCTGCTGAATCAACAATTCGTGCTGTTATCTCCAAATTTCTCGCCAAATTTACTTTGTTGGACATAAAACCATCGACTCGTATGCGTAGAGTGCGCACCGAAGAAAATATTGCAGCCGTAGCGACCAGTGTTAATGACGATCGTGAAATGTCAATTTGCCGCCGTTCTCAGCGATTGGGCATGTGTTACTCAACCACAAGCAATTTTTTTTTGCCCCAATTGGCTGAGTTGAACTTGATTGACATGTGGTTTCATCAGGACGGTGCAATATGATGCCACACTGCTCGTGAAACAATGGATATGTTCAGGGATGAATTTGGAGAGCAGCTTATCTCTCGATTTGGCCCCCAAGATCTTGCGATTTAACGCCTCTTGATTTTTTCTTGTGGGGTTAATTTAAGTCGTTAGTCTATGTGGACAAGCCAAACGCTATTGAAGCCTTACAGGATAACATAACATGCGTTATTCGTGAAATACAGGCCGAAATGCTTGGACCTTCCGAATGGACATTTTGAGAGGGAGCCGCGGACAAGATTTACATGAAATTATCTTTAAAAATTAAATGGCAAAGACCAATTTATCGATTCCAATAAAAATTTTTAATATATTATGCAAATTTCAGTGTTTTATTCAATTTAAAAAAAAAAAAAAAAAAACTACGATTAAAAAATCATCCTATATTTATTTAACTTTATTTTTGAAACCGAAAAATGAGCAACCCATGGCGATCTGGCAACTATTTTCGTATTAGTAGACAAATTCCTTTGTTGTATTTCATCGGTAAACCATGGGAGAGCTTCTCATATTCATTGAGCTTACACGCGCATCCTATTTTAATACTTTTTCACGGAAACTACACTTTAAAGACGTTTCGAACGTCTCAGATTGCAAAGCATTTACAAGACTTGTGGATTACTGACGATTACTCGGTTAGTCAAAGTGCTTGTCAGACACATCGGGGTGGCCGCCGCTCAAATAATGGCTGAACATACGACCTTTAATCTTCGTTAGTGCACGGCAAAAATTTAAAAATAGTTAACGTATAGATCCAGTGAATTTGACTTCAATAAATGCCACATATTGCTTTGCATCCGCTGATAATGTTTCGCACATTGGCCGAAAACTCTCAGATGTTACTTCAGTGTTCTCAAAAAACGATATTAATGATTCGTTTCGACGAACAAGGAGAATTTGTTTTTTTTTTTCTTTGAAACAATACACTGTATGAATTGTGAGAGTCATGACTTTTTGTGGCATAGTTACAGGGTGGCTCTTGAATATGGCTGCATTAAGAAACTCACATAATTTTTTTTTTTTAATTAAATTGAATTAATTAAAATTAAAAATAAATGGAATTTGAAGTGCTTCTCATGAAGACACTTTTTTTTTCAAAAAATTCGTGATTTTTTTTTAAAACGAAAAACTTCCAATTACAAAGAAATTATTTTTACAAACTTTCATGGGTGCTGACAAATGTTTTCTGGTGAATTGAATTAAATTTATAAAAAGTATATCAAAAAACAACATTTTTATTATTTCTTTGAGAGGACTGCTTCAGAAGCTTCAAAATGTCACTGTAAATGAATGGCATCCATCCTATGATAATCTCATGTTAAACTCATTGGTTTTTTATCCAAATTAGAACAACTCTTGGATACCAATAATTAGTTATTGCAATCTTTTGGATGTTTTCTTTTTTCTGGGATGCGGTGGATGATAATTTGTTTCATGTTATTCAAGAATTTCTGTTATTCTATTCTATGTGGTTACTGTTTATAACCCCCCCTACAATTAAAAAAATTATTACAAATTAAATTTAATTAAAATTAATCAATTTATATTAAAAATTTATTCTTGTATTTAACGAAATGCCAGCAATGTATTATTTATAATGTTCAAAAACATCTTTAAGCCTCCAAAATTGATAAAGTTCATGCGGCAAATGACTCAATCATGTTTTTGTATTTTTCCAAATTTTCATAAAATTTTATACGATTACATTTCCGCTGCCATGTCAGCATTGAATTATCATTTAATATTTTCAATATTTATATGTATATATTCAATGTATTCAAAGATGTCTTCAAACCACCAAATTTATAATATCCACGCAATTTTGAGTCATTAAATTTATCACGTTTTTGTAAATTTCCGAAATTTTATAAACTTTTATATGATTACATTTTCTGGCAATGTTCCTAATGTATATCATTTATAATATTCGAAAATGTCTTGAAAATGACCCTATTTTATAAAGTTCATGAGATTTTGAAATATTTCAAAATTTTCGCTGGAATTGATTATTATTTAATAATCTTTTGTTGTTATGAAAAAACTTAATGGTGCATATAATTTATTGTTGTGTTCTTGATTTATTTTCGTTGTTTTCTTATTCATTAAAAAAGAAAAAAGAAAAATAAATTAATTCATACGTTTATTAATGTTTTTAATTTTTTCCTTATTATCTTTTCAGTGCATCTGGAACAAGTGCAGTTGCAATCGATAATAAAATCGAGCAAGCAATGGTAAGTTCGCTGTTTATTAAATCCATTTTTTCTTTTATAAATTATATAGATTTGTTTATACCTAACGTTGTACATAAAGCATAAGGTAGATGTATTATACAGGGTGGCGCAATAGAACGTGCATATTGCATCATCTTTTTTTGCGGGGTAGAAAAGGCGAGGGCGGGGGGCGCCTACATCGTTTGGTTGGCGGGCTCATGGAGTTTTAGTCGCTATGAATCACTTCGACGGGAAGCGTCGCGCATTTTGCGTGCGCGCATTTTACGAGAACTCTCGTTCATATATTGCTACTAGGCGACTATATTGTGCTGAGTATGGACTACGGCGAATTAGCGAAGCTCCGAGTGCTAATTTAATTAAAATTAAAATATGGGTAAAGCGTTTTGAAGAGACCGGTTCAACATTTAAACCACAAGCAAATGGTCGCCCAAGAACATCTAGGACCGAAGACAATGTTGAGAGAGTTATGGAGTCAGTACGAGGAAATCCACAAATGTCGACTCGCAAGAGATCGTCTGTCTTACATTTATCGCGACGAAGTTTGCAACGAATTTTAACATTGGATCTTAAACTGCATCCATATAAGCTGCAATTAACACAAGAATTGAAAGAGTCTGACTTCATAGCAAGGCTCGCATTTGCTAATGAAATGCTTAATCGATTTTCCAATTTTGACAATATCCTTTTCTCTGACGAGGCTCATTTCCTTATGAATGGGTTCGTAAACCGTTAAAATTGTCGTTACTGGAACAGTAAAAACCCAAAATCAAACACCAGAAACCATTGCATAAAGTGTCCTAAAGTGACAGTATGGGCAGCAATCTCTGGCAGAGGAATAATTGGTCCTTTTTTGTTCGAAAATGCGCGGGGCCAAAACGTCACGGTTAATACGGAACGCTATGTTGAGATGTTGGACGGATTTTTGGCTCCAGAAATTGAAAGTTTAAGAATAGTGAATTCCAGAACTTGGTTCCAACAAGATGGAGCTACCTGTCAGACATCAAATGACTCCATGGCGGTGGTGAAGCAGATGTTCCCTGGCAGACTGATTTCGAAAAGAGGTGATATCCCATGGCCCCCACGTAGTCTAGATGTGACGCCTCTTGACTTTTTTTGTGGGGATACCTCAAACACATAGTCTACAGTAATAATCCAAGAAACATCGTTCAGCTCAAGGAGATTATCCGTGGTGAAATGGCAGCCATTACACCAGTATTACTGAAGAAAGTTTTCAATAATTTTTGTTTGCGGTTAGAGGAGTGCCGTCGTAGAGAGGGTCGCCATTTAGATGATGTTATTTTTAAAAAATAAACTCCATTTATTACTCTACAATGCCTCAGATTTATTTTAACCATACCTTTTGTATTTATTTTTTAATCTATTTTTTAAATATGCGCGTTCAATTGCGCCACCCTGTATATCAATTTGTTGTTTTTTTGCATTAATAGTTTGTAATGAGTTGGGAGCGTAGACTTATGACGCCCAATGTATGTTATATATTTGTTCGAATGACATATAGATTGTACGCTACTCAGCTGCCATTACCACTGATATGCCCAGAAGTTGTTTGCCATGAACTGCAGCTAGTTATCCATATAAACAATATATGTCAATTCTATTAGATTTGTTAAAATAATTCAAGACAAACTACAAAAAGAATTTCTGCTCCATCACGTGAAAATACGAGAATGGCCCTTCTGAACATATCCTAGGCGGGCAATATATATATATATGTATAGGCAATATTTTAGAGAGAAGATATTTACGGTATATGGAGTTACTTGCATTCCATACGCGAATTTAATTATTATTATTGAAATTATTACAGTATTATATATTGTCTACAAGCATTTCGGTCCTCTACTCCCTTTCTTCAATTCACCGCACCAGCTTTTGTGTGTGTGATCCTGGTCCTTCCAACGTAGTTTGGACGTCCTTTTCCATTGCTTATGATATTAATTGTCGCAAGCTTTTCATGCCTTTTAATTCGTCTTTAAATACTGACCCACACAGGAAAATTGTTTTATTTTGATATAATCGACCACACCGATGTCGGTATAGACCTCTTATATCTCATTAAAAAAGCGACGTTGATCACTCTTCGTTCAGTCCATAATAGTATTTTTTTTTCAGCAATACTTTAATCCTAATACCTTGTTCGACATCATTATTTTTATGGACGGCTAGGCCGATATATATGGAATCATTCACTACTGAGAAGTTATAGTCACCAACATTCATTTGGTCAAAACAAATAACCTTGTTTGGTTTTCGTGTACGGCCAAACCCAATTTTAGAGACCCCTCAATTCCTGAGAAGGTTGCAGTAACATCTTTCAGTTTTCGGGAAATAATATTAACATCACCCACGTCCGTACGTAAGTAGCGTGTGTGGCTTCTCTTTAAAATTGTGCAAGCACAGTTCAGTAAGATTTTCGCTGAAAATGTTCTACTGGCTATTGATATTTGGTAAAGCCTTATCATTGATTTCGCCGAAACAAGTAAGCTCGTTTGTTTTCGTGTACAGCCAAACCCAATTTTAGGGACTCCTCAACGCTTGAGAAGGTTGCAGTAACATTTCTCAGTTTTCGGGAAGTAATGTTAATATCACCCACGTACGTGCGTAAGTAGCTTGTGTGGCTTCTCTTTAAAATTGTGCAAGGGCGGCTCAGTAAGATTTTTGATGAACATTTTTTACTGGCTGGTGATATTTCGTAAAAGCTTATCAACTTCGCAGAGACATCTGACACAATCAGGGTTCTAAGTCATTTTTACTGTATCCAGCTAGCTTTACAGTCAACAAAAGGTTGATATATAGCAGTCAGGTTTCCTTGGGGTTTCTTCTTTAACATATCGCATCGTGAATATCAGATCGGTTGTCGATTTACCGGGTTTAAAGTCACTCGAATACTGGCTGGCTATGTCAAAGGTTCTAATCGACACAATATTATGTGTACATCTAAAGGTTGATCTTGTAATAGTTTGTTCATTTCCTACTTCCAAAGATTTACAGAAAATTGTTTTTAAAACATTTTTCGAACGAATTTCCAGAAAAGAATTCAGCGAAAACGGTTGCCTAGAAATGGTAATTTTAGTATTGGAAAGAGAAAAAAAGTCAACCTGAGCCATGTCAAGTGAATACGGTGGTTGTTTGACGATATGTTCTTAAGTTTGTGGCTAGAAATTCATTTACAGTTACAGGCTTTAGAGATGGTGCGTTATCGTGGTGCAAAAACCCATGAATTTTCTTACCAAAATGGACCGCAAAATGTCCAGATAATATCCTTTATTTGCCGTCCGACCTTCTGGCAAGAATTCCGATCGCACAACATCGCATTCATTTAAAAACATAGTCAACATTACCTTAACTTTCGATCGATTTTGTCGTGTTCTTTTGGGGGTTTGGGCTCAGTTGCAAGACACCATTCTGAAGCTTGCTGATTGATTTCCATGCCAAACTCGTAAAACCTTGTCCCACCATCAGTTATAATGCGTTTTACAAAGTTGGCATGGAAGAAAATTCCGCTCTTTCGGAACTAATATAGCGGCAATGCATTCAATTCTTATACCATCTTTTGTAATATGGTATGGATTGATTCCTGAAACACAGAAAGTTCAACGGTCATCTCTCTCAAACTTAAATGACGATTTTCAATTATCATTTTTATTTTCAACTTCAGTTGAAGATGTTTATGAGCGAAGTAAATCTTTCACCACATCTCGAGTCACCGTAAACCTTCCGTAATATTTTTGGTGATTCGGCACACGAGTTTCTATTTGCAATACAAAATTTGAGACAGATTTCTTGTTCGATATTTTATTCATTGTAAAAAACGCAAAATACACTTGAGATGAACTAACAAAATCGAGCACTGTAAACAAACTACATGACAGATTGCGCCCAAAGTCCGCGTCAATAAAGAAAACGGTCTTGCTAACTTAGAAATAAAAAGAATTTTGACAATCGTTTTAAGCGGACTTTTTAAATGATCAATTCCCGGCACTGTTTTTTGACAGAATGTGTGTTTACTTTGAAACGAGTGCGGCCTAATATTTCTCTGTATGTGTTTCTGTGGCCCATTGCCGAAAATGTCTGGGCACCACCTGTGTTACAAAAACTCTATCAGCCAGACTCATAGCTTTAAAGAATTTAAACCGTGATTTCTTTGAGAAAACATCCGTCATCAGGGTATTTAATATTTTCCTCAATAATAATAGCGTATATTTATTTTCAAACGTGTGCGACCTAATACTTTCCTATATGTGTTTCTGTGGTCCATTGTCGAAAATGTCTGGGCAAATTTGTTACAAAAACTTTGTCAACCAGACTCATATCTTTAAAGAATTTAAACCGTGATTTCTTTGAGAAAACATCCATCATCAGGGTATTTAATATTTTCCTTAATAATGTTTTAGTTTTTTTTTTTTTAATATGAAGTTCCATTTAGTGTCATTTGTGACCGACCATGGCGTGTTGGTTAGTACACGCGATTCGCTTGATCGCGGGTTCAATTCCTCGTACCGCCACCTATCGTCATTATTTGGCGCTCACCTCGCTCGTATTTGAAAAGCTCTTTGAGTAGTTGGGTAATCGACAAGTCTGGTAAATACTTCTTAAACTGTGACGTTTGGAATTGTTTGTGTTACTCAGTGTCATTAAGATCGACTGAAAGTTAAAAATTGTTTTCTTAAGGTCACCTTACCGGCAATGAATGAATAAGTGTGAACTCATACATTTTATGGATTTTCATTAATCATAGTCCCCAAATCAAAGTCACTGATGAAAATAATTATTGCTAATAAATCACCTGTTTCCCACAAAGAAAAAAAAAACAGTCAGCTAATTATATATAATACTATATAGGTACAGTGAATATCATCTCGATTCAGAACAATGAATTCGACAAAATTATATATAATCGCTATACCAGCGAGCGTGAAATGTTGAAAAAAAGAAAATTGTATTATCAGTAAAGTAAAGACGTCACTACTTTCGCCTTTTAGCATTAAAAATACACTTTTTTCTGTTCTCCATGTACTTTGTTGGGGTAATAAACTTGCTGTTTAATTAGCATTTATTTCTCGTTTTGGGAAATTCAGAACTTTTTTTGCGTGGAGTCTGAAATTGAGCTCTGTTTACTTTGTTTTAAAAGTTTTGTTTTTATTTCATTTCCTTGCTTTCTTATTTACATATTTCGAAATATTTTATGATGATTTGGAAATGAGCACAAAAATGTTAAAAGCTTTTATCCGTCTGGGGTGACATCTCTTTCGTCTCCGTTTCTCTTTTCAACTAAACATCCATAAGTGTAGTCGTATATACGTGTACTTTCGTATGTGTTGAGCTTTTCAATTTGATTCCTGTGAATTCGTCATTTTTCTGATAATGACCGCTTTCTCCCAATTGAACATTATCTAATCCTCTGCGGTGCCCATTTTTCATATCTATTCTCATCCATATTAGTGGTTCCCTTGCCAGTTTATTCCCATCCACGTGTATCATTCAAGATTCATTCGTTTCTTTTCCGCCCTCTATGTGATGTCAAATACGTCACAAAAACACGTAATCCAATAAAGTTTTTTATCACTTCTGTTTTCTTGCATGTGCGCTCGCTGTTCGTCTGTAATTCGCCAGAGTAATATTTTATTATCGTTATATTCGTTTTTGACGACCAATTAAAATAATGATTTCGCAATTAAATTCCCCAAAGTCAAATGAACGAATCGTCAGGGATTCGTATGTGTTTATTTGAATACAATTTGATAACGAAATTAATTAAAAAAAAAAAATGATTATAGCAACTGCATTAAATTTTTCGCTCAATTAACATCAAAAATCGATTCCATATGATGTTAGCAGGAAAGTCTGAACAAATGAATGAGAAATGATCATTGAATATTACGCAAGTCCTGTCTATTGCACGAGCTCGTTTTCATTTAAAGAAGTGTCCTGGTCCTGGCCTTTAACAAATTTCGGAATGCATCATTGATATTTGCTTGTAGAAAAAGTATATATTACGTTATGACGTTACATACGTATATATGTATATGTATCGTATCTCAGTCACTTTATAGTGATTGAAATTACTGGTGTGCCACCTATCATGCATTAATGGTACTATTTAGGACAATTGTAAAAACAACCGGTTAATCTATAATGTTCAATAAATTTTTGGGTTAAAATGCATTTCACCAAAGAAATGGGCTCATCCCCTTTAGCTTAGTACAAAAACGGCGGAAATTATAACCAAAGTGGAGGAAATACAAGTCTTTGGAAAGACCAAGTAGCGGTCCACTCAGATGAAATATTTTGACAATATAATTCCAGAAAGAATTGGGATCAACTAGGTTTAGTTTTAATACACATCTTTGGGGAAGTTTCGTAAAATAAGGAATCAAATGTTATAATTTAAAAACCTTCATAAACGGAAATATAATAATTTTTTCAAAACTCGAATCCTTTTGATTTCGTTAGATATTAATCGCAAGTTATTACTCTCAAAGGGGGGTCGGCACCGAAATAAAATCAAATCCGAAAATTATTTTAATTTATTTCTGGATAAAAAAATACAAAAGCGTTAATATGATTCGAATACAATCAACAATGTTTTGAATTTTGTTTTCATTTTCATACACCCAAAACGAAACTACAAACAATTTTGAATTCAAATGTGATTAAGTTTATGATACGTTTTGCTTGTATTTTATTTGGAATTTTTCAATTAAAAACACAAAAAACAGACAACATTTTTGATCAGCTGTGAATCATAAATTCAGAAAATAAATTATTTGAACCATTTTATTTTTTCGTGTGTGTACAGTGTATTAAAAATCCTTTTTTCAAAAGCCTAGATTCTTCCCTACGATCCGCCGTATGTGCGAGTACATCTTATGTCAGTAGCATACATATCGTGTATTGAAAATTCAACATTTTCGAAGTTTGTAAGGTCATACGGTCAGTCTAAACTTCTAAATAAAAGTAATTTTAAAGCTTCTAAATAAAAGTCATTCTAAAGCTTTTTATGAAGCCCTCTACTGATAAACAAAAATCCAACTGTACCAGACGTTGGTTCTACCTGTCTTGCTATATGGCGCAGAATCCTGGGTTATGACGCAAACGGATGAATCAGTACTGGCAGTTTTCGTGAGGAAAATACTCTGGAAAATATATGTGAATATATACTCCATCATCGTCGCATGAACAATGAGCTGTATGAGCTATACGCCGACATCGGCGTTGTCAAGCGCATTAATATACAGCGATTACATTGGCTGGGTTATGTTGTGCGGATGGACCCAAATGCTCCGGCACGGAAAGTTTCCGACAACGAACTCTCGATGGACGGCGCAGAAGAGGGCGACCAAAATTCCGTTGGAAGTACCAGGCTTTTGAAATACTATCGAAACTTAGTGTGACGAATTGGAGGAGAAGCGCAGAAGATCGAAGCGTTTGGAATTAGTTTCTACGGGCGACATATAATAGACAAGGATGTCTATTCCAGTCGCCACCTAAGAAAGCTTCTAAATTACTATTATAATTAATCTTACTGAGTTTGAAACGTATTCCTTACAAATCGCTGCCACTTCCTTCAAATAATAAATATTATTTTAGAATTCCTAGCGCTTCTTGTTTAATGCAATTTGATAGGATTTTCATTCAATTTGTTGACATTTACCATTTTGCTTGCATAGGGTAAAAACGAAACAAAAAATGAAGTCAAATGAAGTCACAGCATATTTTTCGGCGCAATTAAATCATATCATCGATCTCTAGAACATTTTGTGCGTTCGCACCTATCGACCCTATCTGCGATGAGAGATTTAATATCTCTAAATCATTCTCCCTTCCTCTATGATTGAAACTCGAGTCAACCCCAAATAGTGCAAAAATCATATAAAGTCTGTGATGATGCGCTTAAAAATAGGTTATACGTGTGTGACCCCTTCTTTCATTTGCAGTATCTTGCTTTTTTAAGAAATGTTCTCTTATTTTCTTTCTGCCTTCCACGAATTCAAAGTAATTGAACTACTTTTTGCCATATGAAATACAACAAATTTTATTTATTACTCTCACATTTTTCACACCCAAAATGTGGACTGCACACTCCGACATTTTACTTTTATTAAATTGTTGAAACGCCATAAATTGTCGTTATTTTCTTAAACTTTTTTAGGTCAAGTACATTAAGGACACTTGAGGCTTGAACATGAAATAACTGTAATTTGGTGCAAAAAAAAAAAAAAATATATATGTATATATATATGTACATGGTATAGGATGTTTGGTGGGGTATTTGACAAATTCTGTGGGTTGCACACCTAAAAGTACACTCTAATTTATAACAAATGTTACTTTTCTCTCATAAAATATTAACGGACAATTTGAATCGACAATTGGGGTTTTTGTTTTAATTCCTTTTATTTTTGCTGTGTATTGTATGGAATCTATTGACCTTTGGAAAATGGAATTGGTGTGCCTTTATTACTTGTTGTGATATACGACATTATATATAGTTATTACACTCTTTCCCTAATTGTTCACTTTACAGAAGTTTACAGTTATTACACTCCCTCCTTAAACTTTTGCTTTATAATAAATAACTTTTATTTTTTTTAATTTAGGATTTACTACTAGGAGGTTATTGTTTTTACCCTTAGAGATTTGCTTTGCAATAGAATTTATTACGCTTAAAGTGTAACAATACATACATATAATTTATAGATATTATTTTAGTTTGTGTTCCCCCTGGAGAGCAGCAGTCTCTCCTAAATGTATGCCACATTTTTCGTAAGTTTGTAAAGAAGTGGCAATAGCATTTGAACTTTTGAAAGCCTATAATATATATGTAAGAGTTTGAGGTTGATTGTGTGTATCCTTTGTATGCGTGCGTGTCCAAAGACAATGATAATATATTTATTTTGGGGGGGGGGGTCCTATAATTGCTTGACATTTGACTCCTACATATAGGCTACACAAAAAGGAATTAGGTTAATTTGTTTTTCCATTTTGATTGCGAAGTAAGATAGGGAAATTTATAGGGAACATGCAAACTTAGCCAGTTGCAAACACATATAAACAGTCTTTTTTTTGTAAATTGGTAGTGACGTACATAAAATAGTTTAACCCTCCTAACAGTAGGCAACGCATACCCTAATTGGCGCCATTGCACTTTGTATACATCGTATTGAATTGGAAATAATTTTTTTTTATTTTTTTACAAACATAAAAAAAATTTTTATTAAGAGGCGCTTGGAAAATCCCTAGCTCCATATTTACTTTATATCCCCGTCTTGCAGTCTATTTCTGTGCCCCCTCTTAAAGATTCATTTGCTTGTTTTATAACTCTATGCTTGCCTGCCTGCCTGCCTGCTCGTCCATTGTCAATTGCATGTGATTGCTTCAATTATTTTGCATTTTCTTCTCGAATGTTCTTGCATAATTGTCAATGCGCATCGCAATAAAACACTTCAATTTAAATTCAATTTTCAATTACTCCCCACCACCATTTATGTTATATATTCATACTCTGTCATCTAGACTCTTCTCACCCCCCTATTCTTAAGCCAGTGGAAGTTCTTACATTCTGCGCTCTGTCAGTTCTATTTATGTTGATCGGAATTACTTGAATTCTAAAAATAACCACAATATTGTAGTTTTTTGTTCGCTTCATTTGTTTGACGATCACAATTGATTTGTCTTCAATTAAATTTTCCTTCAATCTTAATTTTTTTTTGCGTTGGTGCGTGTAATGGATGATTAATAAATAAATTAATTTCGTTCTGGAAAAAGAAAAGAAATTCGCTGTAGCGAAATAGAACCAAAGAACAGAGATGAAGAATTGCATGGAAGTTGTATTGAATGTGTGTAAAAGAGGAAAATTCTGGAAATTTTTGAAAAATATTAAGCTAAAGAAGAAGAAGAGTATATTGTTATAACAATTCTACAAAAGAAGACAAATCGCTTTCATACGTCTTTGATAAATCAAATATTTGTTTTAATTAGTGTTTCTTTATGTGTTTGATGTGGTATCCTAAACTATTTATCCGAGCACGTGTGAAATTTTTAAATTGATTGGTTACTTAGCGACACTGGTTTCTAATGCAGTACAATTAAAACACGATAGGTGGCGCTTGAGCCACAACTGTAATATAAACAATTCTTTGCTGTAATTTATGCGCTCCAAGAAAATTTCTTGTTGATATTAGAACATTTCCATGAATTTAGTAACGTCATGCGAATCACTTTAATACAAATTGTAAGTATCAGAGAATAGTTAGCTAACATATAATAATAAAATGACCATCCTAAATTGGAACGGTATACACAAAAAAGGTCGTGTTACATAGTTTTTGAAAATACTGCCCCACAGGTAGGATGAGAGTTCAGTATGACCGTTATTTAAATTTTGAAACTTTAAGGTTTAGATGTGTGAAAAGTATTTATTAAATTTTATTAAACTTTGAATACGTGGCTATCTTGCATTTGATGTGTATTGTAAATCCATTGTTGTGCATCTTCCTTTGAGCGGCGGCCCCTCGATGTGCAGGGCAACACTTTCGATATTCGAATAATCGACCAGCATGATAAAAGCTTCTCAAAACTAACGTTCGAAATCATCGTCCAACCATTAAGTCCTTTTCAGTGCCTGTAAGTTCAGGGAATGTGAGAAGTTCTCCCGCATAAAATTCATGAAATTCCACATATCTTTCCTTAAGCGGCAGTCAGATGATATTTCAATATTTCTCAAGAAAATTTCTCAATTTTATTAACTTAAACAGCACGATCCATTCAGAAATTTCAGTCGGATGAACACATACGCTCACCCCCTCTATGTTACGTAGTCAGACAAGAGTTTGGGAAATGTTGATGCGACTCCGATCTACCAAAGCGAGCGGTAAGACATTGTACTTTATATAGCGGGTAGTGTAGGGTGGCTGATAAATGTGGGTACATAGAGCAACTCAAATAACTTTTTTGTTTAATTGTTAAAAGCTATTTTCTCTTTTTTCTTTTAAAAAATAATGCATTTTTATTAAGTCTTTCTAATGACTTTTACGAACGCATTGCACCATTTATCTTTCGGGTGAATGTGAATGATTACATTTGTTGGTTTTGTTTTGTAAATTTCTTCTTTGCCATAATCCTACAAGAGAAAATCATGTTCAGTAAGATCAGTAGACCTTTGGGGAACGAAAGAATGTGGATTTTCTTAATATCGGCTACTTGGCGATTTTTCACTGTGAATCCCCTATAAGAGGTCTGGCTACGTTGCAAGTTGCATAAAAATGTATAACCCCCAATTAGAACTTGCAGAAGACGTAGTAATATCGGCGATTTTTAGCCTACAATTTTGATTTTGTTAGCTTATGTGACATTTTCGAAAAATTAGCAAAGATTTACAAATTATCGATATACTGACCAGACAGACGATAGTAACTCAATAAACTCAGAAGCATTGAAATATATCTGGTCTGAATATATCTGCTATTTTAAATGCTTCTTTGTAAATGTTAAGGTTGTGATATGAATGATGTAAAGGGTGTCCCAACAAGAACGCAAGATTTAAATTTGGCGCCATTCGAAGTCTCATTGTTTGACATTTGAAAAATTGATATTGTTTGCTAGCAGATGGCACGAGATTAGTAAAAATGGAGCGCTACACGAATGAACAACGCATTCTCAATGTGAAATTGTTTTACCAAAATGGTGAAAGTTTTGCGGCTACAGTTGGCAAATTGCGATCAATTTGGGGTCACAATAATGCTCCAAAAGAAGAGTCAACTGTAAAGAGATTAATGGATAAATTTGCCAAAACTGGGTCTGTTAGTGATGTAAAGACAACAACGCGCCTTCGACCAGGTCGATCGACCGAAAATGTCGCAGCTGTACGTGATGATGTCGCCCAAACTCCATCCACCTCAATTCGACACCGAGCTCAGCAAATTGGTGTCTCCAAATCCACTATGCAGCGAATTTTGACGAAAGATTTGCATCTTCATGCATGCAAAGTTCAATTGACTCAGGAACTGAAGCCAGCTGACCATGGACAGCGAAGGGAGTTCATTAATTGGTTATTGGAGAGACGACATGAAAATGCTGATTTTGCCGATAAAATCATCTTCAGTGACGAGGCCCATTTCCACCTTGATGGCTTCGTCAATAGGCTGAATTGTCGCATTTGGGGTGAGGAAAATCCTCGAGTAAATCACGAGAAGCAAGTGCGTCCTCAACGTGTCACTGTGTGATGTGGGCTGGAGGAATCATTTGATCTTTTTTTTATGAAAATGAGGCATATCAAGCGCAGACAGTCAATGGTGTTCGGTATCGTGAAATGATAATAGGTTTTTTCGTTCCTAGAATTGAAGAAATGAATATGGAGGGCATGTGGTTTCAACAAGATGACGCCACATGTCATACAGTCAGAGAAACAATTCAATTGCTGCATCACTCATTTAAATTTTGCGTTCTTGTTTGGACACCCTTTATATTATCGCCCGTTTGGTGAGCTCTCTTATCAGCGCTCTTCAAATTATTATGAATTGTTTTATTGTAATCAAAGTTCAAATTATTATGGAATATGAATTGTTTTATTGTAATCAAAGTTCCGCAAAGTTTTTAAAAGTTGATTACCGTTTATGCATTTGAGATGAATCGAAAGTTTGAAAGCAAACGATTTGAAATTACGAATTTTGTTAGATCTAACACAAATACCTAATTTTATTATTAAGATTCTCGAAGTCAAAGCGGTCTCTTCATACTTTCAAGCTAAGAAGCTAGAAATGCTTCACAAAATTAGAATTGGGGGTTCTTTTGTAAGTTATAATTTCTGGTCTATGGTTTTGGGTTACAATTTCTGCTAAGAAGTTAGCAAAAGTTGCGGTTTAGAAGCTGATATATAGATCTTTCGTTTTCACATACAAAAATGTAACTCGGCACATATATTCCAACGTAGAAACTACTTCAATTTCAGTTACAGTTTTTGTTCGAAACAAAGTAATGCAAAGAAAAACTAGAGGCCGCTTTTCAGATTTCCTTTTTAACATTTGAAATGTGTAAGAAAATTTAAATAGTTTTTTTCAGGAACCATAATTTAAACATCTGTTAAAATGTAACTGTGATTTCTTCTGTATTTAAGAAAATATAAACAATTAATCCATCAGCTTTCTTTCGAAGGTGTATTTATTTATTGCTGACATTGCGAACGTTTAACGAAAGCGTAGCTATCATTGTGAACGCTGTTTAACGCAACTACCTAATGGAGTATTTAAGTATTTTTGGCTTATTAGGTTAATTAATAGCTACAGTTTTTTTATTGCAATTCTCTGGCAATTAGAATTGTAAGAACCTTAAAATGTCATGTTCCAGTTAAATACCGTAAGAATTATCAAAGATTTTTTTCAAGGCTAGTTTTGGAGAAAAATCCTTTTTGGGTTTGTTACTAAAAAGCTTTTTATATCAATTTCTTAAAAAAAATCGTAAACTAAGACCAATTTTTGTTAATAATTTTTTTCCGACAGACTATATTTTGTAAAAATTTTTGTTAAACAATTTTCTTTTGGCTTCTGGAATTTTTTGTGAGAAGTCTTCATTTTTTCTATGCTTTGATGCTCTACTTGATAGAAACGTTTTTTGATTAAAAAATTGGTTTTTAAAATAGTGGAAAAAATGTTTTTAAAGGGATGTAGGAAAAAAATCTTTCAACAGAAGTCACCATAAAGAAAGAATTCCCTTCAACTCATTGTGGGATGTAGGAAAGCTTTTCTGACATTCAGTGAGCAGCCAATCATTCAAATATTGCAAAAATGGCCCAAGTTTTTCCTATGGTTGGGTCAAATACGTTGCAGATTTGCAAGTAATCCTACAAATAACCATACTTTTTCATAGATTGCACCTTGACTTAAGTTTAAAAATTGATCCAAAGTAAAAATCACGAAGGTTTCCCAATAATATGGAGGTGATTCTGAACTTAGAGCTGTATTGTAGTTGAATAGTGTCGTTTTATCTTCACAGATTCCAATTTCAGTATTTTTTACTTTAGCATCAGACTTTTTTTTTTAACGAATCTAATTACTTAGCTTTTCCAGTAAGAACAAGAAAAAGCTTTTTTTTTATGTCTAAAGCTCTTACTGATACCAAAGAACTTTTTATTGAATTCTTATGTTATTTCTGTGGCTTTGTATTTTTCAAAGGTAAGCAAGAACATTATATACGACACATGTTCGTTTCTAAGCTTTCAAACTTTGTGTTAATTTTATGATGATTCTGATTTTTTTTTTCTTTTTGTGGAAAGATGTCGGCTTTCCAGGTTGCAACATTTTAAAAATATATATAAATACACATATCTAGAAAGGATTCATTCGATAAAATTTACAAATTCATATTCCTTTTCCAAAAACATCATCATCATGTAGGCTTTCAATATATTTACTCATTGGTTCGACCCAAAAATTCCAGTTCGCAATGCAATCCTGTTCAATAAATTCGTTAAAAATGCTTTCGAGCCAAAAAGAAATATTGTTCCGATGTTTTTATCGATATTTCTCAAGCCTTCGATAAGGTATGACATGAAGGCTTAATACGTAAATTAAGACAAAATTTGCCTGCAAACACACATAAACTATTAGAAAACTACTTAACTGGTCGAAAATTTATTTTTAAGTAAATTCCTTAAGTTCACCTCAGCCACATTCACATTTGACTGAACTTGACGTGCTTTTTCGGTCTTGGCTCTTCTGGACGCGCTTCCAGTAGGATGATTGGGCTTTGGTTTCAATGTCATAGCCATACACGCATGGTTCGTCACCAGTTATGACCTTTTTGAGGAAATCTGGATCGT
>JAHXMU010000316.1:336501-357190 GCA_019455685.1 Philornis downsi
TTAAACCCCCAAAACAAAACCATTACAAAGAACAACTAAGATCCAGAGAGGGATGTAAACTTTCAGTTTTTTAAATCTGCTGAGTTAACTTTGCCATACCTAAGAATTTTTCGCCAATTTGAGCTCAGGAATGCGAAAGCTAACCGACCTATTAAAGAAGAGGTCGGAGAGGTTGTTGAGAACAATTTTCTTTATTTTTCAACATAATCTCCTTTTGTCTCGATACACTTTTTCCAGCTATATTCAACAGATTCTACACCCTGTTTATAGTAAGAACTGTCACATCCCCTAAAATAGCCATTCATCGCAGATTCCACCTCTTCACTGTTGGCAAATCTTTTACCACCGAGCCATTTTTTCAAGTTTCAAAATATAAAATAGTCCGAGGGAGCTAAATCTGGTGAATATGGTGCATATTCAAGCAATTCGAACTTTAATTCATTAATTTTGATCATCGCAATAGTGGATGTGGAAAATGAAGCATTATCTTGATGAAATCACATTTTCTTTTCCGACAAATGCGGCCTTTTTTCATAATTTCATCTTCTAAACGCTGCAATAAATTAGCATAATATTCGTCGTTGATGGTTTTTCCTTTTTGAAGATAAACAACAAAAATAATCCTATGCGCATCCCAAAAAACAGGCGGCATAACCTTGCCTGTAGATGAAACCGTCTTCGCCTTCTTTGGACGCGTTTCTCCCATTTCAGTTCACTGCTTTGACTGTTCCCTTATCTCAGGTTTAGTGGGCCTATGTTATATCCACGTACAAATTTGGCTTTATTGCGGTGCAACATCGCTAAAAACTCTACTACATCGCTAAATACATCTTCACAACGCCGCTGTTGCTCTATTGAAAGCAAGCGCGGCACTCATCTTGCGCACAGCCTTCTCATCTTCAAATCTTCGGTCTATATGGTGCTTTTTGAAAAGGTTATCATTTCAACTAGCTCACGCACCTTCAGCCGACGATCATCCAATACCACTTTGCGGATTTTCTTAATCTTCTCAGGCGTGGACACTTCAATTGGTCGAGTACTACGGTGTTCGTCCTGGCAGCTCGTACGACCTTGCTTAAACTCTACTACTTAATATTTTACAGTCGTAAACTAAGGAGCAGACTCCCTCAGAGTAGAATTTAGCTAGGCTTTAATATTGGTTGGACTGAGACCTTTCAAATTTAAATATATAAAATTACATAACGGTGACTAATTTTTTCCATGCTTACAAATTCACTGAGATCGTTTGTTTTTGATGGCTCAAAAAAAAAAAAAAAACTAAACAACGTGGCGCCTTGAACTTGTGTTTTATAAGGTCGCCACTTTTTTCCAAAACAATTATTTTTTCAAACTAGTGGCACCATCTACCATCAGATCGGTTAGTTTTCCACGACTTTTTCGTGCGGTTTATCGGCCATAATTTGACGAATGTTGGTTTTCAAATACTTCAACGATTGAGGATTATCGGCGTAAACACAGTTTTTGATGTAGCCCACAAAAAAAAGTCAACGGCGTCAAATTGTATGATTTTTGTGGCCAATTGACGTCGCCAAAACATGAAATTACACTTTCAACTCTGAGAAATTATGCACCTATTTTAAACCCGCCAATTCTTTAGCCCAGAACTTACTGCCCGGCAAGTAACAATTGGCTCTCAATTAACTAACTCCAAACCAATCCCATATACACTCTAATATCTCTCTACTAAATTGCATCACAACAACACCGCCAGAGATTAAGCCTGGATTAATCTCTTATCAAAACCATTACACGGGGCTCGAACCTGTGGCCTTCATTTTGATCATAATATGCAAAATAGTTGAATATCCTAAATAAATTTTGTATCACGAATGGAGAAGAGAGACGAAAGAGATCAATTAACTGTGTTTATTTACATGAGCCCTTAATCATGGTGTGCCATCACACATGGGGCTATTTTCTATAATTCTTTTCTTGCTCATAATTCTTTTCTTCTTGCGGCAGCCAGCGCCCCTTTGGGGTACCCAAACTAATCCCGAAAGGATTAGTCGAACTACCTTTGAGATAAGAAGTAGGTCCCTTCCTCAGGGCCCGCTTCCTCTCTCGGCCAAAGTACCTTTGCAGTTACTTGGCATGAAGTGAGCTACCTCCCGGTTAGGAGTTGAGGTAATTTAGGATGACTTCGGATAGACATAAACAGTGTTTTCCAAGCTTCTGCCTTCCTTAAGCAACGCAACCTGAAGTAACGCAAAAGCACTAAAAATAAAAACACTTGTTCGGGCAACCACAGCCAGCACGATGCTCCCACAAGGGGTCCAACGCCATCGACCAGGCAAGAACAATGTTCGGTCACCCGAGCTACCAGAAAAGAAGAACCCTCTGGTCTGGGTTTCGCAGACAAGCTACTCCAATTTTGCTTTATCATACCTCGCATGGAACTGGTAATCCATTATCTACGTCATAGATTTTCAATGTCCGAGGAGAAACATCAGCACAGCAAATTAATGCCATGCTCCTCTAGTCTATTAATTATATCTCTCCATGCAGGAACTCCATGGTCGTATGACTATTAAAACGAAAAAGATAAATTTTCTGATATCTCTCGACGGCTTCTCTATGTCCGCTCCTGTTGTTAGGGTGTGTAATTGTCTTGTTAAACTATGACATCTCCCCTTTATTTGGTTTTCGAAAAACGAGTTCCAAGATCAGTTTGATGTCAAGTTATAGGTGGACCCCAAGACATAATCCACTTGTTCCTAGGGCGTCTGGCACAAGGCCACTCTACTTTGTTTTTGTACGCAAGCATCATCCTTTGCTGCTTAATTACAGGATCGGGTAGAGAGGCCTTGCGTTTTAGAGGTAAACGGTACAAAGCATCCTAGGATCCACACCCGTTTACCCACAGACGAAAGAGATGTGGGAAGAATCGTAGATATGCGAATATTAGATGCTGTTTGCTGTCCTTTATAAATGTCAAATATTATCAGACACATAAATTACTGCTGTATTGTCTTATACTTCATTTCAAGATGAAGATGCAAAATCTCTACTTGGCGATTCGTATTAAATATTGGCAACAGAATTTTACTCCATCAGTCTAACAACGCAACATAGAAATTGAAAACCTAAACAGCCTCACAGAAATGTTATAACAATTGAATTTAGCATTTGAAAGCAAAAAACTGTACAATGTTGCCAATTTTCTGCCCACATTAAAATGCATGAATATACCCTATAAATAACATGACAGATGCGTCTAATAAATCGATCGATTTCAAGTCGTTAGACATGTCTGGCATGATTAGGTTCCTCTTCGCTCCTTCCTCTCTTTTCGACTTTAAAACAGCATTTCATAAATTAGAAAATTTATGTTAATCCACGCGATTTGTATGAGAGTAATATGCAAATGGGTTAAACTTGTTTGCCATTACGCTGCATAAAGCCGTCTCATGTCACATTACACGCAATGAGAAGAAATATCTACGATACAGCCTATGAAGGAAAAATAAGTGTAAAATCGCTCATGATTTCAAAGCTCATGGCGATAATAATGATGCTGACTGACGACGCAGGCTGTTCGTTCATTGGATTAGCTGATAGCAATAAAAGCTTTTGATATCATTCTATGGCGGCGATGGCGGTGGCGGCGGCGGCGGCGTAAATTATGCATTTTTAATTAAAATCTTTTAACGCCATTTGCAAGTATCGATCGACTACGCGTTCCCTTTGCAATTTACATAAAGATACACTGGCTGCATTCCGCACAATACTACATATGAGAGTTGTCATGATTTTGCAATTAATAATTGTTGTCGACTCGTTGTTGTTCCCCATGATTGATGGACTAACTCGCACGCTGTACTCGTATGTATGGTGAGCTATAAATGCAATATGCTAATTGGAAATTAGTTACAGTGCAAATGGAGGAAAACCGCCATGAATGAACCAACATTGTATAATTGACGTCATGTTACCATATAATGAGATAACCGATGTGAAATATGACCATATCGTGGGAAGAGGGAGCAGGTGGTAGTAGGTAAGGCAATGTCAACGTAGGTGTTCGACAAGTGTTAAGATAGATATTTACGTTATTCGTGTTATTACGTCAGTTAATTTGCTTTTAAAAAACCGAAGTGTAAAAGGTTATTACGAATCCAAATATGCATGGAATACATACAAGTGATTTGAAGAATAGAATCATAAACAAATGCAATTTCAAACAGAAAAGCGATGTTGCCAAATATCATTTAAAATAAAAGGTGGCGCATAAGTAACGTTAATGGCGACTATGTTGAAAGCGTTCTTGTGCGTCATTTGGTTTTAACTCGACAACGAATTGCATCTTCTATGGGAAAAGACGTAACATATGCAAAATTCTTTGCAAACACCGCCTAGACATCTACTGAACTGCTGAAAACCTCAACTGGTGGAAGTTTCGGGGTTTTCCTCAATACTTGCTTGCACTCGAGCAATGGTCACTTCATTTCGAAATGCACGAGGTCTTCCAGCACGCGGAAGGTCATAGACAGCCCCCCGTTTGCCCAAAACGCTGATCGCCAATCGGTAAATTGTTGGAGCGCTAGGAGCATTTCGAACGTGAAAGAAATTTCGGTATGATCTTTGCGTCTGCATAATCGAATGCTCACTTTCAAAGTAAAATTAAACAACTTTGGTTTTTGTTTTGTGCTGAGTCTTTCCATCATAAATTTCCCAAGTATTATTTAGTTAATTCTGTAAAGAGACGAAAAAAAAGACAAACAAAAAGTGTATTCATTGATCAAATCTTAACGTAACTTATGCGCCACCCTATATAAACCAGTATATACTTTTTAGTCAGCAGGACTGGCTTTTACATACTCGTATATCTTCCTTTTATGTTACTGCGGCAAATACTCTGAATTAAAGCACATTTAAAGTACTGAATTGAATTGAATAAAACAAATTAATTAAATATCGTATACGAATCTAGAAAAATATGAGTTAAATAAGATAGTTTGTATGGGAGGTACAAGAAATTGCGTAGTCATTATAGCGTTTTTGTTTTTGCATTTTATCCAGTATTAGAGCGCAACATAATTGGCGAGAATTCAAGTGACTTCAGCACACTAATTAAGGATTACAGTGGAAAGTGAAATTTCGATAAATCAGGCGATTTTTATGGGAGGTGGCACATTGCCACGTTTTTTGGATGAGAAGTTTTCAGAAAACGTAACGTAACGTAAAATGAATTTGTAAACATGGAAAAAATTAGCCACCGTTATGTAATTCAATATTTCCATTTGAAAGGTCTCAGTCTAATCAATATCTATTAAAGCCGAGTTAGATTCTACTCCGAGGGAGTCTGCACCTTCGTTTACGACTATGAAATATTAGGCAGCAGAGTTTAAACGTGGCTGTACGAGCCGCCAAGACGAGCCAATTGCGATGTCCACGCCAGACACGGTTAAGAAAATTTACAACGTGGTATTGGATTATCGTCGGCTGAAGATACGTGAGTTAGCTGAAATGATAGGCATTTTAAAAAGTGATATACCTATACATCGTATATTGACCGAAGATTTGAAGGTGGGAAAGCTGTGCGCTAGATGGATGCCGCGCTTGCTTTCAATAGAGCAATAACGGCGTTGTGAAGATGCCTCACTTGGGTATTTGACTATGTTGCACCGCAATAAAGCCAAATGTTTACGTGGATTTATAACCATGGATGAAACAGGTCCACCATGGCGTCTGTTTTTTGGGATGCGCATGGGATTATTTTTATTGATTATCTTCAGAAAGGAACGGCGAATATTACGCTAATTCAGAGCTAAAATGAAAAATAAAGAAAATTGTTCCCAACTTCTTTGTTTTTTGTTAGGTCGGCTAGTTTCGGTATCGCCTTCATAGTTGTGAATGTTGTGGTAAAATTTAGAATCGGATTCAGTTCTGCAAATCTGTAATTTATTGATGCCGTCGCTTGCAAATTCTTTTTTTAATGTAAAATGTGTAATTGGGTGTGATTTTAGTAAATACTAAATACGAGTGTATCATGTAGCAAATTTTTTGCTAAATTTCAGTTCAATTTCCTAAACGTTATAAACTTCCTGTTAATTTGAAACATTTGTACTTTTGGTATGAATTTAATTTTATGATCAGTTCAATAAAATTTCTTTGATTACATATTTTATGACTTTTCTTGCGATTTTAATTTATTGGTTTTTTTTTTTTTTGTCTTTATATCGTTCAATGCAATAAAGAAGTTGGGGTTTTCAACGGACTGATAACGTCATAATATCAACCTTCTGGGGGTAATTATGAGCGGTGTCTTTTCTATATATAATTGCTGCTTTGAGACTGTCCCCCCACACACTGCAATTACGTAAAACTTTAGAATTGTTATAAAATCTTTCATATCCACAACTCTTAACCACTGAGATTAAGGTGAACATATTGCGCGACTACTTTAATACCACAATCTGGGCAATTATCGGTAAAGTTCAAACAGGTTCGCATTGATAATTCATTTGCTTGACGTCAAAGCGTGATCACTCCTTAAACCGGTGTAAATCTCATTGATATGATTTTGCATTTTTTACAAAATTTGTAAGAAAAAAAGAATGCTACAATGTGCTGTGAACGTTCCAACAATAGTTTCTATTCGTTATCTCAATACTATTTAAGATGAAACAAAAGGTTTACGAACGCCAAAGCTACAAGTCATTGTTTATTATTGCAGGTTATGAAAAGAAAAAACCTCGACTTAATAATAGTTTGTTTTAGTGAAGCAATGATGTCATCATAGCACACAGTTATTAGATTGTTTAGTTGGCAACATCGCAAGAAATAAAAGAAAAACTAATCTCTATGAAGTTCGTTGTTTCAGAGGATTTCATTATTATTACTTGATTAACAATAACACTAAGTTGTTCTGTCGAAGATTATACAAAAATAGTTAAGCAGTTGCTACAACGTATCAGAATACAAAGCTGCTACGTTTTGTCGAGAGTTTGTCTTCAAACTTTTGCAATCCCACAATGCTGCAGTTTAAAATTTCGTCTTCAATACTTTTTTCTTGTAAATTTATTACGTAAATATCGGGTAATCGGGTATCGGCACACATAAAGATATGATTTCGGCGAAACTTTTTTAATTTAATTTATTAATTCAGGATTGCAATTTTAAGCCTTAAGGCCGATTTTTTTATTTCATTATTTTTTCATTATTTTATTTCATTATAATGGTTGGATCTTGCCGTTGTGTACGAAATAAAATGTAATTTAAATGACCGCCTTTGAATTGGTTGCAGCACTGGATCCTTTTGAGGTAGTTTTCGACCACCTTTTCGTACATTTTTGGGCGATATCTTGACGATAACTTGACGAATGTTGGGTTTTAAATGCACCTACGTTTTGGGGGTTACTCTTGTAAATACGATCTTTGACAAAGTATCACAAGAAGAAATCTAACGGCCTGGCACATCGCATCATATTGGTGGCCAATTGACATCGCCAAAACGTGAAATTACGCTTTCTGGAAACTTTTCATGCAATAAAACCAAAATTGGTCATATTGTGCGGCTCTTGGCACCGTCTTGTGGAAACTACATATCGTCCAGTTTATAATTTTCAATAGCAGGCCAAAAAAGTCGCTATTATACGGCCATAGCTACTCGTACATCTGTAAAGCTTCCAGTCTTTTCAAATTTCTTCATAATCTTGTCAATTCCCTGCACATTAGGTCGATTATGACGACCATAATCACCCCATAATGCACGAAAAGTGCCCAAGTTTGAAACGCTGCTTTCGTAGTAAGTTTTAACAACTTTTACGCGTTCTCCCGTTGTTAAACGATTCATATTCGTAAGTGGCAAACCTTTCACTAAATAAATAATAATAATAAAAAAAAATTATAAATAATAATAATAATAATAGTAAATAATAATTCAGATGGCAGGCATTTAACAGCTGACCACCTTGCCAGACCGGCGGTTTTGGAACCGCTAAATGTATAATCCTATTGCCGCGATGTTTACGAGACGTTATACTAGACCCATTGTTCAAACATCGATATGTCCGAATATTTTTTTCTTGTGCATAATTTATGACCAGACATGGCGCTATGGTTGGTGCACTCGACTATCGTTTGCATGATCGCGGGTTCAATCCCACACACAGCCACCTACCATTATTTAAGTGGCGGTAATGTGGATGTATCTGACGAACACCACTTCGTGTAGTCGAGTAATCGACAAGTCTGATAAATGCTTTCAATCTGTGACATTAGTAGTTGCTGCAGGTCTGTTGGTCCCGTTGAGTGATTTTAAAAATAGATTCGTGTAAGCTCACTGAAAAAAGAATGCATTGTGTATTTGATAATTTTGTAAAATCTTATAATACTATTGCAATATTACAATATTACATTTGTTGTACGAGGGACGGATTATTTCAATAAATACAGTTTATTATTGAAATAACATTAAAATATATGAAATGGCAAATCTGAATCTAAGAAATGATAAAATTAGGAAAAGATCGCTCACGAATGTGACAGGGGAAACATCCTAAAAATAATAATAATAAAATTTTGCGAATCTAGCAAATTGTCAAAAATTCTGTTAGAATGATTAATAATCTTGAAAATTTACAAAATACAACTTTGCGAAATGGTTTTTGAAATGATTAAATTACAAAGAGGTCGCTAGCTCATCAATATAACAGGAAACATCTTGACTAAGTAAATTAAATCTTTAGCAGATTGTCAAAAATTGTATTAAAATTATTAAACATTTTGAAAATTTTAAACACAATTTTGAGAAATGATTAACTTGCGAAAAGGTCGCAAGTTAACATTTTGCAAAATGATTTTTAAACTGATTAAATTATAAAGAAGTCGTGCATAAATATAATAGAAAACATCTTGAAAAATATGAAATAAAATTTTTCGAATAATACCTGGAAAATTATAAAACACAATTTTGCGAAATAATTTTTGAAATGATTAAATTACAAAGAGGTCGCTCGCTCATCAATATAAAGGGAAACATCTTGAAATGTGTAAATTAAATTTTGCGAATCTTTAGCAGATTGTCAAAAATGTCATTACAATTATTAAACATCTTGAAAATTATAAAATACAATTTTGTGCAATGATTAAATTGCGAAAAGATCGCTCTTGAATGTAGCAGAAATCATCTTGAAAATTTCAAAATAAAATTTTGCAAAATAATTTTTGAAATGATTAAATTACAAAGGGGTAGTTCATGAATATTTTTGAGATTTTTTCTTTAATCTTGAACATGTGAAATACAATTTTGCGAATAATTAAAAAATTATAAATACAATTTTGCAAAATGATTTTTGAAATGATTAAATTACAAAGGGGTCGTTCATGAATATGGTAGGAATCATCTTGAAAAATATAAAATAAAATTTTGCGAATCTTTAGCAAATTGTCAAAAATTTTATTATAGTGATTAAACATCTTGAAAATTATAAAACACAAAACACAAACACGAAAAGGTCGCTCTTGAATATAACAGAAAACATCTTAAAAATTATAGTAAAAAATTTGCGAAATGGTTTTTGACATGATTAAATTGCAAAAAGGTCGCTCATGAATATTTTCGAGATGTTTCCTTCCATCTTGAAAATATGAAATACAATTTTGCGAATAATTGAAAATTATAAATACAATTTTGCAAAATGATTTTTGAAATGATTAAATTACAAAAAGGTCACTCACTCATAAATATGAAAGGAAACATCTTGAAAAATATAAAATATAATTTTGCGAATCTTTAGCAAATTGTCAGAAATTATGTTAATAGCGGTCGCCTACTAAAGCGTGTTTACACACTTAAGATTGTAGCCGTCCCTAATTTTATATAATTATAATTAGTTCACTCAAATTCTACGTACTCGTATATGCATAATGTAGTTTGTAGCCATTACGAGGCTCTGTCTACTGATATAGCAAAAGTATTAACGTATTTTGCATTAAAAAGGGCAGCTGACCGCGCTGTAAATGCAGCCTTATTTTGAGCTTTAGTTAACAGAATGACCATTGATTGACTGACTGGGTATTATCTCATTTTCTTTGGTATTATGTCAGCTGTTGTGTTGTGTGTTGTGTTTATTTCATTTCCATTTTATTACCTCAATTTAAATAGTCCATTGTGCTGCCAGAAGATTGTGGTTAGAAGCCTCATTTTTAACGCTATTATGGTAGTTGTTTTTTTTTTCTTGCTTCTTGTTGTTTTTCCTTCCAGTGGTCGTTAATTGTTTTGTTTATTCCAATTTACTAACTGCTGTGTTTTCTATGTGTCTGCATAGGTCTAATCTTATCGAGCTAATTTATATATGGTTTAAGCCATTGTTATATGACAGCTGATGAAGGATGTCATTAAAAACCTATCATCAGCCAAAAGAGCAGACATCTTATCATAACACTAACGATTTTTAGCATTTGTTTTCTTCTAAATAAAAACTAGTTTTTTGTTATTAATGTGTTTTTAAATTTTTGGTGAACTTGGACAAGCGATTCTTATCATATTGATGGGGGGGGCATTAAAAGCCTTTTCCACTCGCTTACTTTGGTGATTTCTCTAAGTCAATTTATCATACAGTTCGAAGGAGAAATAACTTTAAATGAGTGATTTAATTTTTAAAAATAACTTGTTTTGCATCGAATTAAGACAACGGCAAAATTTGCAAGGGCACTTAGCAATTTACAAATTGCGTGGCGTTAATGGATTTTCTGCCAATGAGGAACTGTATTCCATTAAATAGTTTGAAATGTTTTGCAATCAGTACGGGAATTAGTATCGAATTTCGTTATCGCAATAGATGTTTATGTGTCGAAATTAATACCGATATTTTGCAACAAAGACTTTTGTCAACATGTCATGTCATTTACAGAATATGGAAACTCTTCTTTAGAAAATTATATTTGTGACTATAGTTTTAAATGTTTTATGACTTTTTTTTTCAATTTACAGAATCGAATACTAACGCGTATACTCGTATACTATACTATTAAAATAAGCATTCACAATGGTAGCGACAATTTTGTTTTACACCAATATATTTCTCACTCAATTCATTTCATGTAAAGACATTACGTTCTTAGCACAAAAAGTGTAGTTCAATTTCTGCGCAAAAATAGACTTCAACTTTGCAAGCATTCAATCAGTCAATCAGTTAATTGTTCGAACGCTGTCGAGCAAAATTTGTTGGTTGCATTGCGAACACTTGACAAAAGTATCGCTACCATTGTGAACGTAACTTAACACTGTGTAATAACAAATGTAAACTAAAACGGATGCTTCATTACCATTCTTATCGAATATAATAGAAAATGTTGAAAACCACTGTCGACTGTGTTGTGGCCATCCAAAAGAGTATCTGCAATGAATACATTTCGACAATCTCAACTTGTCCATTCAACATTAGTGTCTATAAAAAAAATATTAAACTAATAAAAATCAGAATATTTGAAAAAATTTAAATAATTGCCATATTTCGGAAACAGACTATCCAAATAAGAGAATTTCCCCATTTAGTAGTCGTAGTAGTCGCCTCCGATATATAAACATATTTGTGCTTTAGTGAACTTTGGTTTATTTTGTCGATTTTAGAATAAGTTGTGGCGCCTTTTTGGTGGAATTGATAACGTGGTGAGCACCCCAAATATTAGATTTATATTAAGATTACGTAGTACAAAAGATTGCGATACCTACTAATGTTTATTATTTAGATTGTGACTTATCCTTACATCTCAAGTATTATGTTGTTCTATAGGTATAATATAATTAACGTGGTCTAAACGTATCGTAGAAATTCCGAAGAAAAACATCACATAAATAAACGTAGTTAGATAGACGCAAATCGTCATAAACAACGATTGCGATTAGTAACTCTCAGCTACATACGAAGACAGTGAATTTATAGGCGTCATATTATAGCTAAGCCCATTTCGCAAATGGGCCAAATTAAATATTTCTTTTTAGGAATAGAATATATTCCATAACAAAAGCTATTACATCAGAATGTTTTATATATTACAATAGGGGCTAGTAACTTCGACGAAGACGACGAAGTTTGACAAAATGGCTAAGCCAATTTCCCAACAGGCTTAATAAAATATGTGCTATAGGTACAGTGGGTCACAGTGAAAACGGTCCATGTCAGAGAGAAATGGCGCAAGTTTTTAACAAAACAAGTACAACAGTTGAAAACATCATTCACCGGTTTAGTAATGAAGGGCGAGTTATAAATAAGCAAAAAACTAGCCCCAAAAAGCTATTTAGCGAACGCCAAGAAAGGCGGATGGATGGTCAACCAAATTAAAATTAATCCAAGGCTGAGTACACCAAAACTACGAGATATGGTTGAGAAACACTTTAGTAAAGGGTGTCCCAACAAGAACCCTAGATGATGCAGCAATTGAATAGTTTTTCTGGCTGTATGACATGTGGCGCCGTCTTGTTGAAACCACATGCCCTCCACATTCATTTCTTCAATTCTAGGCACGAAAAAACTGGTTATCATTTCACGATACCGAACACCATTGACTGTTTGCGCTTGACATGCCTCATTTTCAAAAAAGGTCCAATGATTCCTCCAGCCCAAAATCCACACCACACAGTGACACGTTGAGGATGCATTTGCTTCTCGTGAATCACTCGAGGATTTTCCTCACCTCAAATGCGACAATTCTGCCTATTGACGAAGCCATCAAGATGGAAATGGGCCTCGCTACTGCAGATGATTTTATCGGCAAAATCAGCATTTTCATGCTAACGAACTAACGAACTCCCTTCGCTGTCCATGGTCAGCTGGCTTCAGTTCCTGAGTCAATTGAACTTTGTATGCATGAAGATGCAAATCTTTCGTCAAAATTCGCTACATAGTTGATTTGGAGACACCAATTTGCTGAGCTCGGTGCCGAATTGAGGTAGATGGAGTTTGAGCGACATCATCACGTACAGCTGCGACATTTTCGGTCGATCGACCTGGTCGAAGGCGCGTTGTTGTCTTTACATCACTAACAGACCCAGTTTTGACAAATTTATCCATTAATCTCTTTACAGTTGACTCTTTTGGAGCATTATTGTGATCCCAAATTGATCGCAATTTGCGAACTGTAGCCGCAAAACTTTCAGCATTTTGGTAAAACAATTTCACAATGAGAATGCGTTGATCATTCGTGTAGCGCTCAATTTTTACTAACCTCATACCTTCTACTGGCAAGCAATAACAATTGTTAAAATGTCAAACAATGACACTTCGAATGGCGCCAAATTTAAATCTTGCATTCTTGTTGGGACACTCTTTATAAGCTGTAACGCAGAGACAATTCGTAGAGTCCTTCCAAAAGAATGGATTAAATGGAAGAATTGCACGCAAGAAGCCCTTTGTAAGCCAAAAGAATAAAAAACTTCGATTGCAGTTTGCTCACAGCTACGCTGGGAAAGATTTTTCTTTCTGGAAGAATGTTTTATTCACGGTGAGAGCAAATATAACCTTTTTGGGTCAGTTGGAAGAGTAAACGTTTGGAGAAAACCCAATCAGGAGATGAATCCCCAACACTTGCGTCCGACAGTTAAACATGGTGGCGGACATGTGATGGTCTGGGGTGCTTGTTCGGATGCTGAGGTTGGTAAATTTCCACTTTGTGGAAGGAAATATGGATAAAGTTCAATACTTGAATATTTTGAAAAGCAATCTGAAACATCCAGATAATGATCCCAAGCACACGGCTAGAATTGTTAAGGAATAGTTGCTGCTGTATCATTGTTCCAGAGTAATCAAAACTCCCCTTCCACAATCCCCTGGTTTAAATATCATTGAAAATCTATGGCAGAAATTGGAAATTGAAATACGGAAACATGAAATTTCAAACAAAAATGGCTTAAAAAAGGCCCTTCTGGGGGAGTGGAATAAGTCCGGGATATACAAAAAAGCTGGTGGAGTCTGTTCTTCCAAATCGTCTTAAATCAGTCATTTCTCAGAAATGATATCCAACAAAATATTAAAAATTGATTTTTGTATATTTTGTTTAATATAATTTTAAGTGGGTCATTTTCACTGTGACATGAATTTTATTCTTATTTCGCTTAAAGTTATTTTTTGTGCAAAATGTTATTGAATTAATAAGGTTTTTATTTATTTATTATTTAAGTAAAATAAACTAACTAATTCAGCCTTTTTTCTTTTGTGTTTCTAATGACGATGATGGTGACTTTTTGCAGTTTAAAATGGTTGGTCACAGGTGGATAATTTTCACTGTGACTCACTGTATTTACCCGTAGTATATTTTACATCTGGCAGTATTATCTGACATCTTTTTGCTTGTAACTAAGTTTCAGTTTAAGCTAAAAAGTAAATGTCGACATAGCAATTTTATATAAATTTATAGTTTAATGCAAATTCAATATTCAATATTAAGAATATAAACTTAACCGCTTATTTGTATAATAATTTTGTATTTCTCGCTCTTTTCATTTCAGGTAAGCATATTAACCTTCCAATTACTTTCACCAAGTTGACTTTTTCAACAATTTTAGTAAGTTTGCAGTTTTAATTTATTTTATTTTAAATTTCTGATATATAAAAATTGCACAAAAGCCGCAAATTGGCAACATGGTATAGGAAACTTTAACAGTTAAATATATGACAATTTATTTCGCTAAACTAAGAGTCGGTAAAAAAAATTAGAGCTCTCCATTGAAAAATTCGTGAAATAAAATACGAAAGTGTGATGAAAGTCTAAAATTGGCAACATAGCATGGGGAACATTAATATCCTCACAACTGCTAAATATACCATAATTTAATTTGGTTCACTTAGAATCTGTAGATAAGCTTACTAAAGGGTGATTTTTAATCAAACGGTGCACATTTGTCACAGAGAACGAATTTTGACAATAAGTTTCAACGATTTGCAATCGTTGCTCGTTTGTTAGTCTTTCCATGATGAAATGGCAGAGTACATATATACTGTACACTTTTCACTTTGACAGATGACGTTTGTGCGCCATTACCAGCCAGTGCCAGAGTGGCATCGGAAACATTATTCGTTTAACTTAGGGCCTTTTAAAAAACATTCTTTGCGTTTTTAAACTCACCCAAGTGCCCATACTGTTTATTAGCGATTCCGAAGGATAGTTTGAGAACATTTTATTAAATTTACCAAATACTAAATATGTTCGACACACATTTGAGAAGACCCTAGTTTGAATTAAGAAAGATGGTTGTGTCGAATAAAGACGCCGCTGTCTTATTCACTTTAATCGCGTAAATAATACAAATAATTCCCAATAAGGCTAACATGACAAAAAACCCATATTAGAGAAAAACCTATAGCTTGTTAAGGTATTGTAGACGGTTTCTAATATAGTTCACATAACGTGCTATATGTGGCGCTTGAGTAGATTGAAACGGTAACATTCAGGACATCTTGCTCATTGCGACCTTTTATTGACATAGATTTTGTTGAATTTTGATCTCCATATGTACAAATAAGAATTATTCCGTATTGACATTATATGCCTGTATATCGCAAGTGAGCAGGTGCAAAGTTTATCTGATTAAAAGTTAGCCGGGGTTTGGCTATAACACGGCATCACTAATTTTTTTTACCATGACTAGAGATCGGAACTTGGTTAATTCGATTACGATGATCTTTAAAATTGTATATTTGAGTTCAGTATAGGGTTATAAGGTCCTGCAGTGAATTTTCAAAAATGCAAGATTCTAATTTTGAAACTAACCTTCACGTACTTCTAGGGAGGAAAGTCTAGAAGTGCTACAATTTGCCAATTTGCGGGGCACAGCGTCTTTCCATGTTTTCACGTAGCTGCCAAGTTTCAAGTAGCTCCGTCCTATGGGAATACCATCGATATTACAGGCTTCAGTCGGGCTGAGTCATAACCAGATACTAAAGAATAGGAAAGAGAAATTTTTTTGGATTTTTAGACTCACCCAAGTGCTCATACTGTATATTAGCGATTCCGAGAGAACATTTTATTAAATTTACCAGTTACTTAATACGTTCGCACATTGAGCACCTTGAGAAGAACCTAGTTTGAAGGAAGAAAGGTGGCTGAGTCGAATAAAAAAGCCACTATCTTGTTCACTTCAGTAGTGTAAACTAACAGATTGTGTCATGGAAAGTTACAAATAATGCCCAATAAGGGCATTATTAGAAAAAATCCGTATTAGAAAAAAACCTATAGCTTCTTCAGCTATTGTAGACGGTTTCTAATATAGTACACATAATGTACTATAGGTGGCGCTTGACTAGACTGAAACGGTAACATTCAGGATAGCTTGGTATGAAATGTTATTGTTATTTTATCGCTTTTATTAAAGGTTTTAAATTTGTATATTACTGAATTTGGAAATATCATTCTAAAATTCTTCAAACGTCAAGTTTTGAATTTTTATGTAATGTTTATTACATGTTTATTAAATCAATATACTTTTGTTCAGCCCCTAAACCGGTTGACCTCATATTTGCACCTACGTTCAATATTTATAGAATTAGGTATATGCAGACTAAATGTCATGTTTGCGAAGCTTATTTCAATAAATATGAATTTCTATCCGCACCATAGTAATTGAACTAGAAACCATTCCAGCCATTTAAGGAACGATCACCGTAAATTTCGTCATAGTTGGGTGTATGATATTGGAGCATATGCGTTATACACAGACATAAATATACTCGTATAATCCATTTTAGGCTTACTTTGCGAGAGATGGAACTCACATTAATTCAAATGTGACTTTCATATGCAGTGGTGTCTCAATTGATTATAAACTAAAAACTGGTAAATATGATGTAGCGGGGCCGAATATATATTCATGTATTTGTATTTGAATGAGAAAATAAACTATGAAAATATTGAGAGCGCCGCAATTTTTTGTCATTGGCCCCTTATACTCGTATACATGTTTAACAAGTTTATGGAAAATTTATGCAAATTTATTTATCATTATTATTATTATTGTGTATAATTTCTAAAGGTAACTTTTTAATGTGAAAAGAACAGGTTTATCGGCACAACTTTATTATAAAAACAAATTATATTTGAAATTTATAATTTGTTTACACTGTGTTGGCATAAATAAGAGAAGAGCAAAACAGAAGTCAAGAAAAAGTGAAAATAAGCGAAGACAGCGTCAATAAATTATTCACTTTAAAAATGTTTTGTTTGCATTTTTAAACAAATGTTTACACCTGCACAAACAAATAATTTTGCCAAAATCTGACACGCGTCAATAGTTTATGGGCTATAGGAAGGAGGTACAAACGTATATGAAAGTATTGATTGTTTTAATTTTTTAAACTTTTGAATTTTCTGCTACTTATTGAGTAAGGGAAGTGATGAGTGAGTGCAGAAAAACTGATAGTTTATGAAAAATTGCGATCTTTTAGTTTTTAATTTATGTCATACCATACAAGTTGGGGTATCAACTGTAATGAAATTATAAAATGACAAAATGGTTTTTTGTTCCAAAAACGAATGTCGTTTTGGCCAAAATTCGTTTTCAAACGATCGATTTCTTCACTTTGATTAACCAGTTTTTGAAAAATTGTAGTGATTTAATAAGAAAATGAAATTTAAAACAATTGACGATTATTTCTGGTCTAAAACTTGTTAATATTCTTAGTCCAATATTTTTAATCGGATGCCGCCCTTAACTGCATAACCCAAATGTAAGGTTTACTAAAAAGGACTCCATTAATTTCCAAAGGCTTCGGTCGAATTATTGATAGTTAGATGTTGGTTGTTGGAGGAGCAGCTCATAGTACGTTATTCCCTGCCAATACCACCAAACACACACCAAACTCTTTCCATCTGTCAACCCTGGCTTGATCGTCGATTTGCGATTCACTTGAAGTTGTTGCAAGTTCACCCCTTTTCGTCGTTGGCCACCATACGCTTCAAAGGTGGGTCGATTTTGTTGCGATTGAGCAACGATTCGCAGTTGGATATTCGGTTTTTGAGATTTTTTGCGCGAGGCAGCCGTATATCGAACTTCTTTTTGTGTGCAAATTCTGGGCAATCAAAATCGTGCTTACATACTTGATGATGGGACTTGACGATCTCTTTTATCCTATCGACATTTTCGAGAAATGATCTTCTAGAGCGAGATACATCTTTGACATCAAAATTTCCCGAACCAAATTGACAAAATCAATATTACGTATGATCGACTATTACAGCATTAGGATCATAAATACTATTTCCATTTTCAAGCTTCTGGTTTATGTTTTCCTCTTTATCGTGGAAAAACTATAAAATATTTTTTTTTATTATATATTTTGACTGTTATTTTGGCATTCACAATAAGTATTAAAATCTTAATCTAAGAATATATGTGTTTGTACTGAGCTCAGCTTTTAGTTCGAATAAACAGTTATAAAGCCAGATCTAGAGTTTGTTACCTGTTGAGATGCCTATGACTCTCAAACAAAAGCAGGTCCCTCGCATATGGTTTGGGATGATTGGTAATTAGTCCAACGTAGTTCATGCACGATCTTCTTATCTCTTCTCGGATGGTGGGAATATTCAGGTCCTTGTGGATGTTATTATTCCTTATGTACCAAGGAGCGCACGTAATCATTCTTACAACTTTTGGCCGTCTTCTTTGTGACTTTTCAATATTAGATGCGGAGGCGGATCTTCATAGCTGGATGCCATACGACCGCTTTATATAACTTACTTTTAGATCTAAATCTAACGAACAGTGTGGCCCCAGTAAAGCTGAATGGTTTTAATTTTCAGCTGCGTAACTTTAGCTACAATATGGTGAACCCACGAGAGGCGCCGGTCAAGGTGAATTCCCAAGTAACTTACTTGGCTCTGCTCTGGGATTGTTAATCCATTTATTGAAATGGGATGGACAATTTTTCATGCGATCCATGCCTTCCTACTGACGAGGTTGCTGCCAGCTTCCATAGCTTGCGGGGGAACACCAATAGAGCGATTTACACTGTTTGTTATCGTCTTTAGTTTTTAAGATGGCTTTACGGAACTATAAAATATGGCTTATTTTGTCATTTCTGGCGTTTACTCTTGAGGGTCACTCAAACAACATTGAATTAAGTAATCACAAAACTTTCTTTCCAACGCCATCTACAGATTACTAAATTCGTCTATGGGAAAAATGATGGATTTATTTTAATTATACTTCATTCTATTTCCGTATTGTTAAAAATTTGGTGTTGTTGTATTAATCCGAATATATACGCAACTCTTTCCAAAACTGTTTCAATCAAAATGTTTCCAAGCGAAGGCATTTCTGACTCATCTTTTCAAATTTAAATTAATTAATTCGGACAATGAGCTAAATTTTTTCCATCAGAATAGAACGTAATTTCATAACAAGAACATTCCTTTTACTCTGTTCCAAGCAAAAGCACCGGATAAAATCGGCTTAGCCAGTTTTTTTTTGTCTACATGATAATAATGGAAATCGCATTTTCTACAACAAATAATTTTATGTTTTTCCTTTAATATTAGGAATAATAAATAAATAAGGAATAATAAATAAATAATAAACTTTTTTCCTTTTACTCTGTTCTATGCAAAAGCACCGGATAAAATCGGTTGAGCCGGTTTTTTTTGTCTACATGAAAATAATGGAAACCGAATTTTCTATAACAAAAAATTTTATGTTTTGCCTTTAACATTAGGAATAATAAATAAGTAAAGAATGATAAATAAATAATAAATAAACCCTGTTTTGTCGATCCAACAATTGAAAACATAATTTTCTAACAAAATTTCTTTGAAACAAGTCAAAAACCGGTTTGAAAAAGTCGGACATTTCAACGCTCTACGACGGTACTATAGAATCATTACTATACTTCCGTATGGTTTCTGCTTGTTATTTCTTTCAAGAGGCCAAATATACTAATTTATGATTTCGTAGATTTCAGATTAAAGATGATGCCGGTCAGTGCTTTGATGCCAAAAAAGAAATCGCTACAATTTATTATCTTTAATGGCCTGTTAACATTGTCAATCAAATGTTTCATTTGAATTTTATTTATTTATTTATATTTTTTTTTTGTGAATTTGTGTATGACATTTTGTGATGAGGAAACATTGTTTTTTTGCTTTCGGTCACTCATTAATGATGTTAATGTTAATAATTAATAACAAGTATACGTCACCCCAAAAATGCTACGTTGCCACTAATTAATACTACTTACGAGTATACCACACTTTGGCTAAAATAGTTTATAACACGTAAAAGTTGTCATTTAATGCTCTTTTACATCTAGATTTTGAATATATGCTCGTATTTGCTTTCAATTCACAAACACTTGCTTATTTATGTTGTTTTCTGTTAAGAAATAAGTAGATCACACTAATACAAATGTCTTCTGTACTATGAAGTGTGAGGAGCTGCAATTAGTTTGTTGTTACCTTCACTCACCTACATGTGTTCATCCGGTAAAGGGGATACATTATGCTGGCCTGTCCGACTGTTGCTAAGCGTGCTGCCTGTAATTTATGATGTTGTTGCCGTGTTTAACATAGACTTGGCATAAAAACCTCTAAACTAAATACCAGACAACCAGAGTGCCCTGGTAACACCTGACGTTTCCCTCTCTTTCTCTTTGTTTTTCATTCATTCTCTGCCTCTCCCTCTCTCTCCGTAAGGTTATTAAGTGCACTGTAAGTTCTGAACATATGTAAGTGTAAAAGT
>JAHXMU010000316.1:370601-402909 GCA_019455685.1 Philornis downsi
TAGAAATGTCAATCACTTGTCATGTCATTTAAATAATGCGCCTCATTGTGCAGAGTGTTTTCTATTTCAATATCTTAATATCAAATGTTCATCATAATAGTTTTTTTTTTTTGCATTCGAAACAAAATTTATAAATAAACTTTCAAAATATATCGTATATTAATATAAATCCTATACTATACTATTTGCGGTAAAGTGTTAAGTTGCCCGCACTTGAAGGTGTAAAGTATCTACACTCAGAGAAAGCAATTGGAGGTTTGGGTATAAGTGGAAATTTACCTACAAGCATTCCGACACGTTTTTTGATGATATGTTTTTCAAGTGCAAATTCCATTTGCAAGGGGTGTTGCAAATTGAACTTAAACCTGATAAGGCTAACAACATTTTTAAGGTGATTTGAAGATATTAGATTGGAAAAGTTAGAAGTTAATACGAAATCAAACAAAAATTCATTCCCGAAAGCATAAATTTCAGATCAAAGTGATGAGAATTTCTGTAATCACCCAAGAATTTAACACAGGCTTGTAATATAGCGGAAGCATTTCTCTAAAATGCCATTCCATGCCTTCCATTTTCATTATAGTTATTTCACCCACGAACTTCATTCACCCACTAAACTTTAGACGTTGCTTTTTATCATAATTTTCTCCGTATTGGATTGTCAAAGTTAATTTTATCTTTATAAACAAAATCCGAATATACGAGCGTTTATAATTCTTCTCGTAGATAGCTTAGCCGATTTTGATTAATATTTTTTTGTTGCTGTGGGCTCACCTGGGTGGTGCTTAGCAACAGTTGGGCCCTACAGATGGCGTTGATATCGAAGTCATAAAAAATGATTGTAAAGGGTGATTTTATAATTGTAGTTTTTTTAAATCGAATAAAACACTCAAATTTGCTTGATATATTAAAATTATTATTGGGATCGGTAAATTGGTCTTTGCCAATTAATTTTTAAAGGCAATTTCATGGAAATGTCCGCGGTTCCGTCTCAAAATGTCCATTCGGAAGGTCCAGTTTTTCGTCACTTTTTCGAGCATATCGGCCTGTATTCCACGAATAACGCGTGTTATGTTATCCTGTAAGGCTTCAATAGTGCTCGGCTTGTCCACGTAGACTAACGACTTGACATAACTCCACAAGAAATAATCCAGAGGCGTTAAATTGCAAGACCATAGGGGCCAAATCGAGAGATAAGCTGCTCACCAAATTCATTCCTCAATATATCCATTGTTTCACGAGCAGTGTGGCATGTTGCACCGTCCTGATAAAGCCACATGTCAGCTAAGTTCAACTCAGTAAATTATGGCAAAAAAAAAATCCTTGTGGTTGAGTAACACATGCCCAACCGCTGAGAACGGCGACGAATTGATATATCACGATCTTCATTAACACTGGTCGCTACGGCTGCAATATTTTCTTCGGTACGCATTTTACGCATGCGAGTCGATGATTTTATGTCCAACACAGTAAATTTGATGCAAAATTTGGAGATAACAGCACGAATTGTTGATTCAGCAGCATTCGATTATGAAGACCATAAAATGGTCGTATCAAACGATGCACATTTGTCATTGAGCACGAATTTTGATAATAAATTTCAACGATTTGCAATCATTGCTCGTTTGTTAGTCTTTCCATGATGAAATGGCAAAGTATACTGTACACTTTTCACTTTGACGGATGACGTTTGGGTGCCATTACCAACCAGTACTGCCAACCTGAAAAACTTAAATCTTAAAAAATCGCTCTATGTATCTGTGGTCATAACCCGTAACAGCCTAACTCGAGTTAGGACACAATTGAGTTATTAGTACCATCGTATTCAGCGTATCTACATATAAATTTATTTGTTCTAAATTTTTCATGTTTGTATCTCTTCTAGGAAGGCAATTAATCCTAAAAAAACCTAATAGCTTAAGTTATTTTTCTAAATGACTGTTTTGGCATAACTGCTTAAGTCAATTTACGATTACAACAAATATAAACATTATTTTTTCATCATTGCCTAAATCAACTTAAGTCGTTAATCCAAAAAAAATAAAGAAACAATTTTATTTTCCTAACTTGAGTTAAGATCTTATTCCGAATTACAATTTCGTTTTTTGATAAACATAAATTGAGTTAAGGTCTTTCTCCAAACTTAAAGTTTTTTATTTAATCTGGAATAATAGCCTAACTCAACTTGAACTTTTTGACTTTCTTTCGTTCAACAATTCATAAGAGCCTAAGTGTCTTTTTCGATAATATCTTTTGACTGCGAGAATAAACAACTATTTTTTGTTAACAACTAAGTAAAGAAATTCGTTTCCTTGGAATCAATAGCAAAGCTTTCCAAAAAACACCTTCTCCTGATTTTCAGTGAAGATTCAAGACGTTAAACTCCTGTACCGAAAATATTGAAAAACAGACTTAGGCTGTTATGGGTTGTGACCACAGATATAATTACTCGTACATGGTCGTCTGCGCCCGAAGGTAGGCCCAAAAATCGACTCTATGTTTTCACCGATTTTACATTTGCGATATTCCTCTGAATATAAATATCATGGACTGGCGGGAGTCGGAAATACAGATCTAAATTTTCATAATCTTACAGCAAATAGGTGGATTCAAAATGCATATTCTCAGTATTTGTTCAAAAAATTTAATTTTTTTCTAAATTGACAATTTTCCATTTTCCAACATATTTGTTCCAATCGATTCCAGGAGACAAGTGCACAAATTAATACATTGCTAAAATATCGACAGGTTTATAACTCGGAAAACGGAGTGTCCAATCGTGAAGAAGTTTTGTTTAGGAGTTTCCAAAGAGTTTATAGAATGTCGCGCTCAATTAACATACTTTTGACTCCCAAGGATAACACAGGCCCTTGGGAGTCAAAAGTAGGTTGATTGAGTGCATTTATCATGTCACACCAGTTTCGGATAAATATCGGATGCTGGAATGACTAAGAAAGCTTGCTTTGAAAAAGAATACAATATTCCCAGTCTAGATTCAATATATGTCTGCATGTTAGATATAGATTCTTATACCATACATCCGATTAATACAAAATTTTAGCGAACAATTCTTTAAGTAAGTGGCATAGTTTAAAGAGTATGAGTTCAACTAATGTAAGAGTCTTCTACTTTAAAATGAATGATATACTTCTTCTACTTTAATATGAAAGAATACCATTAACTTGAGAGTCGACTCGTACAATTTGGAATATTTGCATACAAAGCAGTCCCTATATGACGACTTTTAGAGATCAACTTATGACATCAATTTCTTTCCTCGAGTGTTGCAAACAACGTTATATTCGATACATTTGCTTACTGATATGCTGTCTAAACATTTTTTAAACTTAGAAACAAGCGCACAAGATTGTACACTCTCATTTACCATATCAATATATTTAGACAACTCACGGGGTAACAAAAAAAAAATAAATAAATAAATAAAAATAAGAAAATATCTATTTGTAACAGTATGATAAATAATACACAAAACATCAGCATGGTGACCCAATTATCAGTCAAATGCCAATATAAAAAACAAACAAATAACGGAGAAAAAATAGAAAATCAAATAAACATAAAAAATATTAGACAGAAAATAAACACCGATACGACGGCGAGAGGACCAACAACCAGCCAGCCGACCGATGCAATATGAAATGTGGTAAAAAATCTGATTCATATAAAATATTATAAACAATTGTTGGCGAAAGAAAAAAAACTGTGGACTTTCTACAAGCATTTGCTGCAAATTAAACTACAATCGCAACAAAGTATTGATGATCCAATTTTTGGCAGCTTCGTAGAAAAAACATGTTTTATTATGTTAAATTTGACTGCGAATTTCGGTAATTCTTTGTATCATAGGAGTCCCTAAAGCACAGAATTCAGCCAAGTTTTTTGAAATTTCCATTTTGATCTCTTATGAAACTGACGCTTTCAAGAGTTGACCTAACCAAAGGTTTGTAAACTTTATGTTAGGTGTGCAACTAAGTTCCCGCTGTTTGCCAATAGATGGCGCCAGCTGTAAGTGCTAGTCGATTCTGCCATAACCTAAGCGTCATAAGCCAAGCTTAGGCATATGGTAAACATGCCACCTCGACATTTTTTGATTTTCTTTTGACGTCGTATTCTTTTGGCTATGTGAATATGTATGATTTTGTGCCACCTAATCGTGTCATATGCGGGAAGTATTGATTTTCTTCTTTCAATCGAAGAAAACGGCGCCTGAAACTCATCGACAGCTTCAAAATGTTTTAGGAGATGCTGCTTTAAGTGAAACAACGTCTCGAGACTGGTTCCGTCGCTCCAAAGACGGCGATTTTAATGTTGACGACCGTTCGCGTGAAGGAAGACAAAAAACCTTCGAAGATACTGATTTGACGGCATCATTTGATAGGGGTTCCATGTCAAACGCATGTAGAGCTTGCTTCAGTATTAGGGGTTACCCGCCAAGCCATTTCCAAGAAATAGCATGCGTTAGGAATGATTCAGAAGCAAGGAACTTCGGTTCCTTATGAGTTGCAGTCAAGGGATATATATCATTTAACTTTTATCGAACCTAATGTCAACAAAATGAAAGAAACGATGACTGAAAATAGTCATTTAAGTTTGTAAATTGCAGCCGCTAAATACTGTCTAGGCATTATGCGGCATTTGAGAGAGCAAATTTCATGGATTTGCCACGGTAATTGTAATTGAATTTCTGGCCAAAAACTCAATAAATATTACTGAACAGTTACAATATTCACCAGATATGGCTGACTGATTTAATTGTTTTCTTCTTTTCCAAACTCAGGTTCGACGCACCCATTTTCAGTCGATAGAAATCCTTAAACAGAAGTGGCGACGAGAACTTAAGTCTTGTCCGAAAAGTGCATTCAACTCTACTGAAGTGGAATTTAATAATTGCGATATCCGATACGTTTTTAACAGCACTTACATGAATTCTATTTAATCCACCTCCTTTAGCAACTATATGACTTTATTTAGTTGAACCAATACGCGGCCGTACTAGCATTTTAATAAATAATATACATTTAACTCAACCGTAGACGAAATTAAAAATTTCGATATGCGATATATTTTTAATAGAACGCACATAAATTCTATTTAATGCGCCCCCTGTAGCAGTTATATGGTTTTATTAAGTTGAATTAAGACGCGGCCGTAACAGCATTTTAATGATTAATGATTTTAATGCCTTTATATGACTTTATTTACCTAAACTAAGCAAGATATTTGTCGCATATATCCAACACTATTCCACACCAACTGAAAGCAAATCTGGTCAATTTGGAAGCTACGGCACATTTTCCTGCGAAGGGGATCGCTACGTATAGGTATATCTTGCGTAAAACCAATATAATACTCAATTTTGTTTGAGGAAAGTGCCTAAATATTGATGTTACTAACGCTCAAGGATGTCCTAATTTCATTATATATCATACAAATATCATGAACTACCAGTTCACGTAAAGCATCATTTTTTGTTTTCATGCTCTTGAACCGATTTTGGATGACCTTCATGCGACTCGTCCGTGAACGACTACTGCCGCAATTAATGGCACTAAGCCAGCACTGTACAGTCAGGTGGCAATAGAGTGAATAGACCAAATAATGTTATTGAAATTTGGTGGGTAATCTAATATTTTGATAACTAATATAAAAAGAAAAACAATTGTGTGGAAATGAGGAAATTATGTGCAGATGAGAAACATTTACGTTAAAGGTTTCGATTTTGTACAAGACATCTCGGCGACTCCTATATAGAAACCGACAAAATATAGAGTTTCGTGCAGATTTTCTGGGAAATTAGGTCTTTGTTCTAGTTTGATTTCGAGTTTTCCGGGAAAACTCGTTGTTCTAGTTTGATTTCGAGTTTTCAGGGAAATTGGGTCTTTGTTCTAGTTTGATCTCATTAAAAAAAGTGATCACAACCATTCCACTGACTTAGCAATCGGTGGCGATTTTTCGCACAACCTCCTGAATATCCTATTTAAAGGAAAATATGAAATAAACTCAGCTATGTGAAGTTTGATTACAATCAGGTCATCTAATATGGTGTTAAAGAGTAAACAAAATATCGAGACTTACAGATCCGTTTTCATTGGAAGTAAGTGAAGGTCCGATTCTGGAAAAATTAAACGCTTAAGGCTGATACTATGCTGACTTCGCGGTGAAACTTCATGTAAAAACATGGTCGTGAAATTTGAAACTAAATTTTGCCTCCATACAGTACTATATTTTTTCTCGAGAAAATTTTGTTAAGTGGCAACGTCGTCACCCTTTTTTTCTTCTTGTTGGTTTCCAACACTGAAATCGGAACAGCTTACATTTTTGCGTCGTAATATGTTTATTTCTGTTTATGCTTTGTACATTTGTTGGTTCGTGAAATGAGATAGTAATGAAAAAGGGCACAATTTTTATTATATAATCGAACATATTACATAGTAAAAACATCAGCTGTTCCGAATTCGGTGTTGGAAACCAATACAAAAAAAGGTAGAAATGTCGCGGAATTTTTTAACGAGCATACAGTGTTCCGTGGAATTTTATCCACGTAATAAAAATAGCTTTTGGGGGAAAAGGCGTTAGATATATTCGTATAGCAGACTCAAGAAGACATGGTTTGAATTCGGCCAAATGTTGCTCTCAAATGAAAACTATAATAAAATAAAATTTTGTCAGAATCAGACTATCAATATATGTATATATGATTACAAATGTATTCGTAGGCAGATGTAATTTGACTAAATTCCATGGGTCGTTTACATGGAACGTATAAGAAGACATCGACCGATTCTGTCCGATATTTACACTCAAATGTAAGTGACAAAGATACTAATTCATGCAAACTCTAATCAGTATCACATCATCTAATAGGATGTTAAATGAAACTTATTGATTGGTTTACATGTAAGATCCAAATATTCATATTTCATCAATAGCTATAATGCGTTCTTGGAATGTGGGAACGAAATTCATTCCATTCCAGCATATCTTCAGGGTCTTTTACGCATTAGAACTTTTGAAGGACGCGATTTATACCCAAACAATCATGTAAAATAATACAAATTTATTCGTGAAACACAGGAAGTTCAATAACTATCTGTGTCAATCTTATATGACGATTTGCAGTCGTCATTTTCTTCACTTTATCGATGGTAACTTAAGAAAAATCTTCCACCTCATCTCGAGCCCTTTTGAATGTACTGTACCACTCATGTACCACTCACTGTACCACTCATATGCTCTTGTAGAAAGTCGATTCATTGTAAGCCTCCTATAACGTTTTCATCGATTCGACACAAAAATCTATCTGCAATTACAAAACTTGGGACAAATATAGGGTTAACTATTTTTCGTTTTCGGGTAAGGTTAAATAAAACCCATATAAAGCTATGATTTTGACGAAACTTTTATTTGTAATGATTGGACCTTGCCATTATATACGAAATACAATGTCATTTAAGTGACTGTCTCTGGATTGGTTGCAGCAGTGGATCCTTTCGAGTTCGTTGTCGAACAAATGCGACCCAATGACACCTCCAGACCATAATACGCCCTAAACAGTCACTTTTTCCGGATGCAATGGCAGTGGGCACAATCACTTCTGGTTCTCCGGGCCCCATATACAACAACTTTGCTTGCTAACGTAACCACTGATTGAGAAATGAGCTTCATCGCTTAAGAAAATTTTGTTTGACTGAAAGCCCACGTTTCAATCACAAGATTTGCAGTAAGTTTAAACTATTTTTACGCATTCTTCGGTTGTTAGACGATTCATATTCGTAAGTGGCAAACCGTTCACTAAGTAAATAGTACTTCAGATGACAGATATTTAACACCTAACAGCCTTAATAGACTGGCGGTTATGACACCACTAAATGGATAATCGTGTACTTTGTTCTATATTTCTATCTTTTATAAAAATTGCAAATCATACTTTCGAGGTGAGCTGATAGAATCGAGTGGTCTGTAAACAAACTAAATGACTCCATTTCTGGATAAAAATGGGTACGGAGACTGTATTTCCCCTACAAGATAACGCCACAATCCACGTCAGCAGGGAGACAAAATCCTGGTTTTCCTCTATAAGAATCAATGTTATGAACTGGCCTATTAGATCCATAAGCGTCGGGATCTCGTAAAAAATTTTGAATGAGACTAAGGCTCCTGTCCAGTTTGCCCCAATTTCTCTTCCACTGTATCCTTCGACGATAATTCTACCTATTTCGTATTCGTGTCAAACTTTTTCCTCGCGGATGTCTTTTTTTTATTACTAAATTTTACCATTTCTTCATAAAAATAATAATGATTTTATCGCTTGCACTATTTAAAAACTCACTAATTGAACTTGGCATTATAATTGTGAAACAGGCTAAAAACAGAATTATCGCAAAAACAAAAGTATCGTAATCTGCATGTTATTTCGTTCATAAAAGTATTTTGATAGAACATCATAGCAACAAAAAATGTAAAGTTAAATAAAATAAAGCAAATTTATGGGTGGCCTTATAAATATAAAACGCAGCTTAGAGGACAGTTGTGATAACTTAGTGACAAATAGAATGCAGGCTTCTGGTCAATGATCAATCTTGTTGATTTTTTGTTATATTGGCTTAGTTCATTTTTGTGGAAAATTCGTAATTTTAGTATGTTTCAGTAATCAATAATCAAGTAATCACATCTAAATTGTGTATGTCTTTCTACGATGTTCTTTTTCTGGAGTTCAGTCCTTTATATTGAAAACTTTTTTTCCAATGGGCCAAATTTGCTTTATTTCACATTTAAGCTGCTTATAGCTATAAGACCATTCCGCGCTAAGTTTCCGCCTCTTTGCTTAAGTGTATCGGCCTTCAACAATCAAGCGGACAAAGAGTCGGGCATGCTGAGATCAACATAGGCGTTGAAAAATTGATATATATTTTATGGGGTCAGAGAATAGTATTTATATAATATTATTATACTTGCTGGAGGATGTAAAAACTGGAGATGTGTCATAAGAGTGCCTTTGTTGGAACACACTTTTCAGTATGAAACATTTTGAAAATCTACTTTCTATATCTAAAAATAGCATATCTCTAATGAAAGTTTGATCTAGAAATATGTCATTTATACGGCTTTTATATGGATTAAATTATGTTGTAAAACAATGCATGTGCATATTGGCTGCATATTACTGCTAAGTTTATGAATTAGCTTGTACAAAAGACGCTAACAAGCTTCAGGTGGATAATAAGACAGTAAAACCATATAAATCATATCAGCAAATTTGGTTTAAACAACAAATAAACAAAATGCAATAATTTGCGTACATAATTTATACAATAATTGGTAAATATACATATCTGTCTGTACGTCTATACGAATATGTTTACTATTTAAGATTGGTACTCTTTATACTTTAAATAGTATGTGAGTTTTTTTTTTTTTTTTGTTTGTTATAATTTGTTATAAACTAATAAACAGACCAAATTTAAATGAATGGATAAAATCGCAGGCAGACAGGCGATGTACACTCTGTATAGGGTAACACGAAAACGTTTTGAATTAATTTGTTTAAATTAAATGCTTTACACTTAAAATAGGTTTTTCACTATCTTTTGTACCCAAAGATGTAATATAAACATTAAACGAATTACCTCTCATAAAATAAGATATAAATTGTTGCAATACTACTAGTAAAATCCCAAGCCTTGTGAATATTTAAATTAATTTTAAAACTATAATAATGATAGTATAAATAAATAAAAAAAGAAAAAATTAAATGTTATTTGTAAAAATTAAAAAACTACTGAATTGGACATAAACAAATGTTTGAATGCGTAGAGAGTGTTATCAGTTTTATTTTCCATGTTCCATCTGCTATTTGTTTTTAATTAACTGTCGCAATCTTTTAAATGTTGCAATACATCGTTGATATCTATACGGCTCGAAGGACCACAAAGCCGTTGTGTTGATATTATTTTGCAAACAGTTGAACTAAATCCTAAATTTTCTCAATTTCATAATTTAAAGGATGCTTTTATCTGAAAAATATAAATTGGAACTCACAAAGAAGCAGTTACACCTCGAACCGCCTCATATATATTGCGTGCCCTTAAGAAATATTTAAAAAAAAATAATGGCAAACTGTCGGTAATAAATTTAAGATAAATTATTGTAGTCACCTCAATCTAAAGACGAGTATGTCTTCAGATACGTATTTTGTGCCAAAAAAACTACTCGGAATTGATCATTTAAAATGTGCATTTAAAGCGATTGCCGAGATTCTTTTTGTTCCTAAGTTGATACAATCGTCCTCTAAATTGACGTGGGGTTCTTGATTTTGTGAATTTATCTCAATAATATATTTTTTGATTTTTATCGAACGAAGAATTCATCTTAAATTTTGTGTTAGCAAATGGAATTTCGTATGCCGAATTGCTGAAAATGTTGCGTAAGTCTTACAGTGAATCGATTTAATCAAAAATATGTGCATATGAGTGGTACAGTGCATTTAAAAGCGGTCTTCGGGATGTAGCGGAAGATTTGTCCGCTCTGGTCAGCCATTGATGTCATCAACTGTTGATAACATCGTTAAATTCAAAGAAGCGATGGCTAAAAACGTATTATTTAAGTTGGAGAGAAATAATCATTGAACTTTCTGTGTCTTATTAGATAATTTACACCATTTTACACGATTAGTTGGATATGAAATGCATTGCCATTCGATTAAAGTCTCGTCAAAACTCAGTCGGCGAAAAGGTTGCTAAAAACATACTAGAACGGGTCACTTGCGACCCCATTTAAGTAATGATGAGTCATGGCTTTATAAGTTTGACATAGAAAATAGTCAGCAAACTTCGGAATAGAGTCGAAACCCAAAAAATCACATTAAAATCGACTGTTTTCTTTGATGATTGTTGTGTTATGCACTCGAAAGATCAGACAGCAAATGAAGAATATTGCCTGGGCGTTATGCGGAGTTTGGGAAAGAAAATTCATTGAAATAGGCCACGTTTGTGGGAAGAAAATTCATGGAATTCGTCTCACTAATCTATGTGTACACGAATTATTGGCCCACAGGTAGGTCAACAAGTATCAAACAACTACCGTATTCACCTGATATGGCTTTGACTGACAACAGGCTTCGAAATGGCGCCCTCCAACTGAGCCGAAATGGCAAAGATTGCATCAAGGTCAACCATTTTCTTTGATTATCGCGGTGTTAAGCACTCAGAATTCTTGTCGGGAAAGCAGACGATAAGTAAAGAATATTATCATGCCATTATGGTGCATTTGAGAGTGTAGATTCATAAAAAAAAAATTAAAGATTTGTATAAAACTCACGGTTTCTGCGAAACTATAATGCAACATTTCGCAAGACTTTCGTTGTGAACGAATCTTTGATCAAAAACTTAACAAATGTCATCAGAAAATCACCGCATTCACTTGATATGATTCCAGTTGACTTTTTTCCCTATTTTTGTAACTCACTTTAAGGCATCCGTTTTCAGTCGTTAGAAGACATAAAACAGAACTTAAGTCTTTTCTGAAAATCCGTTTGAAAAATGTTGTGATTGGCATAAGTTTAGGGAACCGCTCTGAAGGCTATACAATAAATTTGAAAGAGTACTAAATAAATTGTGTTTTATTTATCAATTCTTGGCACTTTTTTGACAGAAATTAATTTTTTTATGAGTATTGGTCTTGAATAATTAATCTTTACAACAGATTATAGAACATTTTCGCAATCGTCAGAGCAACCATGCCCCTTTCAATGTTTTTTTGTATTTCAAATTATCACTCATAATATTATCACACATTGAATCAGCCTCAGATGCATAATCTTTCGCTAAACAAATGTTGAATAAAAATGCGTAATTTCTCTCATTTCTAAACTGAATTTATAGCTAATTTATAGCATTCACATACATTTTGTAAAAACTGTTTCATTCGGAAAATATTCATATATTTATTTTAGGAAACATTCATTGGCGCTTCTCAATGCTCTCTTTCTTCCCTGCTAGCGCAAAAAGAAAACATATTTCAAATGTATTAGGACACGACACAATTCAAAACAAAACATCAACTATTTAAGTGAAATATTTCGAAATTATTTCATAAACTTATTCGTAATATAGCATTGAAATCGAATCACACGCCCTGTGCATACACGTGGGTGCTGTAAAAATATTTGTGTTGGCACTCGTGTGTCATCATTGAACCATCATCCAACGCAAAACATTTTAAATAAATATTTAGAATCTAAAAATATACAAGAAACAACCCGATTTTTGTATGATTAATGGCAACAAAACATACATTAAAAGCAAAAACAAAAAAAAAAAAAAAGCTAACAATTTATATACTCGTACATCCGCATTCGAAAAGAACGTGAACAGATTTATATTGTAGAAAACATAGGTATTTTTGAAATATATATTGTGTTCTTATAGGGATTCCTAATTCTTAATATTTTCAATTTATTGTAGTTTTATTTATAATATTAATAAATTTACTAATCGATATCTTGTTTTTTTTTCAGGTAAGTTTTTTAATTTCATAAATTGTATACGTTTATGACAGATATGGGTAAAAAGTAAGTACAAATATTTATTTTTATATTTATTTTGATTTTAATTTGAAATGTTTCTATATTGCGACATATCCTGAATATATTCGATATCTTAATAACCCTACATTTCAATATTTCATTGTATTTTAATGCCGCAATATTACAATATTCATGCGATTTTAAATCTTCTCGGCTTGTTATGTCCGAAAAACTGTTTACTTTTTGGAACTTTCCTTTGTTTTTGGTTTTCGAATGAACCGGGTTTTCTATGCCTCATAACCGTGGTGTTTTCTTCTACGTAATATCGAAAGTAACAAGAGGGGGAGGTACACTATGAAGAAACCAATATAATAACCTAGGCAGGTTGGAAACCACGGTGCAGCGGTCTCTTAAACTCATATGTAAAAATCGATCACTTTTTTACTTTTACTTGTTAGCAAATGCAAATGTAACAATGGGTTAATTTATGGTCTCAAAGGGATAAATTTGAAAAACTTAACGTACCTAGTCCTGCCATATGTTCTGTTACAAGTATAAAACGCGATAAAAAGAAACCAATATTGATATTGTATTCAAAATTATTTCATTTATTAGAAGACAATATTGGTTATTAAAAAAAATTGTATTCACTCGAAATGGCCGCCTTTTGCTTTAACACAAGCTTTCAAACGGTGTGGCCATTGGGCTATAGCCGCACGTACGATTTCCATGGAGATCGAGGACGCTGCTCTGGTTAATGCTGTTTTAAGGCTTCCCAAATTTCTGTGGGGAGTCTTGCAAGTCATATTCTCCAATTCTGACCACAAAGCATAATCCAGTGGATTGAGATCTGGACTCCCTGATGGCCAATCTTCTGCTGCTATAAAGCCAGGAATATTGACTCTGAGCCACTCCTGCGTGGTTTTAGCTTTGTGCGCAGGAGCAGAGTCCTGTTGGAAGATCCATTGAAAAAGGTATTGGTCAAACCCCTCGCAACACCCTCTAACACATCTTTTTGGTAAACCTTTGCACCAGTTTTTACGCCCTTTTCACAGAAATGGAGAGATGTGACACCATGGTGGGAGACCCCCCACCAAACCATTACGGAAGAGGGCTGATGGCCACGTTGAACCCTTGGAACAACTTTTTTCGCTTCCTTAGATGAAGTGGCATAAATCTTGTCATTTTGTTTGTTGAAAACTTCTTCCACGGTAAAAATTTTCTCATCCGTAAGCAGAATGTTTTCATGGCCATTGTCCGCGTGCCACTGCAAAAGTCGCTTGCATCTTTCCAGCCTAATTTTTTTTTAGCTGAGGAGTTAGAAGATGATAAGATAAGAAGCATTACTTAGATGAGATTGGGATGAACAAACTGCATTGCTTTTTTTATATATTTCTTATAAATCACTTATAGGAAGCAGTCCCAATATGTGCGGTTCCTTAATTTTTTAACAATTCTGGGAGTATTTTTGCTTATAAATTTATACAAATTATTCACTAAACCTTTAGTTGTTTATTAGCGTAAGAAAATTCGTTTCCACCGCTGTTTATATTCAGCTGCCTTTTTAAACTGAAATATTTGAAAAATTTCTACGTAATTGTCCGTTTCATATATTAATTATCTTGAATATTTTATGGCAAACTACCTCAATATTTTTAGTGTTTGTTTATAGAGTGTGTAGCGTTTTTTTGTTTTTAAAATAAATTAATCTTTTCCACTTCTGTATGACGATTTTTGTAGTTTGTGAGTAAGTCTGCGAATTTTATTCAACATTTTCCTTTCATTGTTTAATAATGCAATTAATTTTTAAACAGACCCATAAAATGTGAAAATACCCTGTGGTGGATATAACATCCTAATAAATTTGTTTATAAAAAAATCTACAAGCTAGATGAATTAATGGAATAACTTATCGTAATTATCGTGAATATTTTGCGCCAACTTACTTTAATATTTTCAATGTTTGTTTGGTGTTGATTACATAAAGGGTGTCCCAACAAGAACGCAAGATTTAAATGACTGATGCAGCAATTGAATTGTTTCTCTGGCTGTATGACATGTGGTGTCGTCTTGTTGAAACTACATGCCCTCCACATTCATTTCTTCAATTCTAGGCACGAAAAAACTGGTTATTATTTTTTACGATACCGAATACCATTGACTGTTTGCGCTGGACATGCCTCATTTTCAAAAAAGGTCCAATGATTCCTCCAGCCCAAAATCCACACCACACAGTGACACGTTGAGGATGCATTTGCTTCTCGTGAATCACTCGAGGATTTTCCTCACCCCAAATGCGACAATTCTGCCTATTGATGAAGCCATCAAGATGGAAATGGGTCTCGTCACTGAAGATGATTTTATCGGCAAAATCAGCATTTTCATGCTGTCTCTCCAATACCCAATTAACGAACTCCCTTCGCTGTCCATGGTCAGCTGGCTTCAGTTCCTGAGTCAATGGAACTTTGTATGCATGAAGATGCAAATCTTTCGTCAAAATTCGCTGCATGGTGGATTTGGATACACCAATTTGCTGAGCTCTCGGTGTCCAATTGAGGTGGATGGAGTTTGAGCGACGTCATCATGTACAGCTGCGACATTTTCGGTCGATCGACCTGGTCGAAGGCGCATTGTTGTCTTTACATCACTAACAGACCCAGTTTTAGCAAATTTATCCATTAATCTCTTTACAGTTGACTCTTTTGGAGCATTATTGTGACCCCAAATTGATCGCAATTTGCGAACTGTAGCCGCAAAACTTTCACCATTTTGGTAAAACAATTTCACAATGACAATGCGTTGTTCATTCGTGTAGCGCTCCATTTTTACTAACCTCGTACCTTCTACTAGCAAACAATAACAATTGTTCAAATGTCAAATAATGACACTTCGAATGACGCCAAATTTGAATCCTGCGTTCTTGTTGGGACACCCTTTATCATTTCTTTTAAGAATAAATTATTATTTTCCATTTTGTATGATGAATTTTACGATTTTGGCAGAAATGTGCAAATATTAATCAACATTTTCTTCTCTTTTGTTTAGTGATGATGCAATTAGTTTTTAAGAAAGGAATTCCATGATATGGAAAAACCCTATCCAATTATAACAATGATATTGCTCATCCAAATAAATTTTATCTAAAATATCTCTAATGAAAAGTGTTTTTCTTTCAGATGAATTAAGTGTATAACTTATTCATTAAATTGCCACAACAATTGTAATATTTGGAACATATTCGAATTTGAATATCGAAGAATTACTTTTTAAGGATGTCTCAACCCATACCTCGCAACTCCTGTCTCAAAATCGATCTGTTTTTGTTTCAATCTGTTAGCGAATGCTAACGATGGGTTACGTCATGGCCCGAAAGGGGTTAATTTGCAAAACATAACATAAGAAGAATAGCTTAAATAAAGTTGATGTGAGTAACTGAATTTTTTTTAGTCTGATTTCTTTTTTATTACTTGTAACAAACAGTTTTAATTCTGCAATAATTTACGTTTGAGGAATATTTTTTGTTAAAAAATTAATGCAAATTGTTCAGTAAATCTTTAGTTGTTTATTAGGGGAAAAAATTCGCTTTCGCAGATGGTTATATTCAGCTGCCTTTTTAAGCTGAAAAATTTCGAAAATTTCTACGTAGTTTTCCAATTCATATATTAATTGTCGTGAATATTTTGTGCCAAATTATCTCAATACTTTCAACGTTGGTTTAAGAATGTGTAGTATTTTTTTCTTTTTAGATTAAATTGGTCTTCTTCCACTTTTGTATGACGATTTTCATAGTTTTCGAGAATTTTATTCACTATTTTGTTTTCATTGTTTAATAATGCAATTAATTTTTAACCAAGTCTCATGAACAACCTGTGGATGTAACATCCTAATTAATTCGCTTATAAGGAATACTGCAGGCGAGATTTTTTTCGTATGAATTAATTGAATAACTCTTTGCAATTGTCGAGCATATTTTGTGCCAACTTGTCTTAATATTTTGCATGTTTGTTTAGAATTTATAGTGTTTTTTTCTTTTAAAATGAATTAGTATTTTGCACTTTGTATAATAAATTTTGCGATTTTGGTAGAAATTTTCAAATATTAATCCAAATTTCCTTTTCTTTTGTTTAGTGGAGCAATTAGTTTTTAAAGAAAGGAATCCCCATGATATGAGAAAACCCCCTCCAAATATAGCAATGATATTGCTCATCCAAATAAATTTTGTTGAACTAAATGTGCAGGGGAAATTTTTCAGATAAATTCATCCAATTGCTGTCCTTCTTGTAAGGTTTTTTTTTTGGCATTCGAACAACGGGGAATTACTCGCACTTGATCTCGATATCATCATGTATTTTTTTTTTCTTTGCATTAACGAACGCATTAGTCAGTTTCTGATAGACACAAATCTTCGTTTGATCTCCCTCCATATGCTTAAATATGTTTAAATGACTCTTAAAATGACCACTTAAGACAGTAAAGAGTAAAGCAAATACCAGTCATTTCTGAGCGATCTCTTGAGTGAATTCATGACTTCTTTTGTAGTAACCTCTGCTAATGTCGGTGATAATCATTTATGTCTGGTCGACTGGTCGACTGGTCGCCATGCTAATACTTGTCTGTGGACTTAACACAAATTTAGTCATAAACTAATTTACATTTCCTCTCCGGATTCGTTGTAGTCTTCATTAAAATGATTTTCATTATTAATACTCTTGCTAAATACAGTAGCCAAACAAGCTAATGTTTATAGTGGCTCTAAAAGTGTCATAAAACTTGATGTAACTAATGAAGAGGGATAAGGAAGGGAACAGGAGAAAGAGAGAGATAGAGAAAAGGCAACAAAATGTTTTAACGACACCAATAGCACGACGACACCAATCACAGCCATCCTTTTTGTTAATGTCTTTCTATTTTTAAGATCTTCTCTCTCTCTCTCTAAAATGTTTCATTATTACAAGTTTCAGTAAGCGATGGTCAAAATGGTTTATGGTAGCAGGTCTTGCTACATTTGCCGGCGCCTAACTATCAATTGTTGGTCGTGAATTTGCACTTTAGAAGAAATTATTTTATGTACCTTTCGTTTTGCCTTTCAAGAGTTCAATGCAAAATTCAGAGGGTACTTTTGAGAAATGCCATCCATATTTTTTAGTCGAATTTCAGAACTCTGAGATTCTTCACTTTTTGTGTTATTCACTTACACAACTTTTTTGCCCTCTGTGCCTAAACGAAGCCTTCTCTCCCTCATCTATTGGGAAAGACCATCAAGAAAAGTCATTCATAGTTTTCAGAAGAATTTCAGAACTCTTAAATTCTTCACTTTTTATGTTATTCACATATATTGGGTTGTTTAGAAAGTTCGTTCGGTTTTTAAAAGAAACTTATTTACAAGTGTATATACAAGAAAAAAATTATTTTAATATATAATCTTCTCCTTTTTTAATAACTTTTTCCCATCTCTCTGGGACTCTTTTAATTGCTCTATCATAAAACTCGCGTTTTTGTTTTTTTTTTTTTTTTTTTTTTTTTGAAAAAAAAAGGTTTAGTTCGATTTTTCCCATCGTTATGGAAATTCAAATCCTTAAAGTAGTTGCGCTCAGACTGAGAAATAAGTGATAGTCGGACGGGACGAGGTCTGGGGAGTAATTAAATCTCTCACCTCCTCGGAACAATTTATTTTGGCCGTCCTGATCTGGAAACGTCCGTTACGGAGAAGTTGCCCGTAGAAAAATTTTTAAGCCATTTCTGGCAAGTTCTTTAATTTGTTCCGTTTTGTTCATAAACAGACTTTATTTTTCAGCTGGCTTCAGCAGCCGTATTTCCTTTTCGGTAATAATACCCTATAATATGCCTAAAAAGATCCTTTTCTTTCATTTTTTCCACTTTTTAAAACTTTTTTAAGACGCCGTAGCCACTCGCGACTAGAAAAAGAACACAAGTAAACAATAGTCAACAGTTTAGAGAAGGGGTCGATTGTGTTTGAAGAAGTTCTACGTCATGAGAAGTGACTTATGATGAACTAACGAATTAACCGAATGAACTTTCCGAATGACCCGATATATTATTTTTACTTCCTGTGCCTAAGGAAAACATTCTCCCTCAACCAAACTTATACCAAAGCATTGTCATTATTAAAGACTATCAAGAAAAGTCATCTATATTTTTCAGAACTGTGAATTTTTTCTTTTTATATGACCTTCATAGTAATCATATTTGTCCACTGTGCCTAAACGAAGAAATCTCCGCCAACCAAACGTATATCAAAACATTGTCATTAAGAAAGACTTTCAGGCAAATTTTTCACAAGATATTCAGAACTCTGAATTCTTCTTTATTCGTATGATCAAATGGCTTTGATCCCATTCCGTGTTTCACATTATTGTTTCGAAAATATTAATTTTGATGTCGAGCCTAACGAAATTATTAGGAAAGATATATGTTTATGCAAAAATTATCTAAAAATCGCGTTTTTAATATAATCGGTCATGTTCACATGTCAACAGAGCTGTGTTAAGTGCCTAACAGAACGATGTTAAATGATGTGGTTTTTGTCTTCACTAGTTAAATTCCGAATTTATCTTCATACACATATTTTTTCCCGAAATTGAACAAAATACTTAAGGTGCGACCAAACACAATTAAATATTACTGATGATTTTCAAATCTATAAGATTGAATTACATCGAAACTCATCTAAGAAAATCCTTGAATATGGACAAAACACTTAAACGTCACAGCAGTTGAAGGAACTGTTCACACTTTTCTATAATTTGTAACTTTACCAAGTAAGTTATAATACAGGATGACGCATCAATTGCACTGCAATAAGAAATTCAAATAGCTTTTTTTAATCAATTTATTTCATTTATTTTTTGTATTGTATAGAAAATTAAATGTTATTTTACATAACTGGTTTGTTTTAAAGATGATAGACCGTAAATGACCTCAATGCCCATTCACGCATATGCGACATCTGATAAGAAAGTTATTCACTGCAGCCTGAAGTCCTGAAGTGTAGGGTTAAAGTCGGGATGGCCTCAATTGTTATTTTAATGGGCTGCTTCTATTCAGCCAAATTCCTTTATTTTGTTTTGTACACCTCCTGCTTGACATAACCCCTCAAAAGTCTGGTGTAGTCAGATCAGATGACCTTAGGGGCCAGTGGGAAGTGGAGTTTCTGCATATTAATGTTTTTGAATTTTTGTTGAAGTTTTGCCATAACCGGGGTCAGGCTATGTCTTCGGCGCAGTTTTGAATAAAAAATAACTTCGTCAACATCTTTAAATAACGGTCCCCATTGACAGTTGGCAGTAGCACAATTCCTGCGCAACCCTGTGTTAGCTATTTTCCAATCTATTACATTAGCTTGACAACAAAATCGTAATATTCCCAATTCCATTTTTCTCACAATGACAATAATAATAATATTAATAATAACAGTTCCAAATCAATATTTATTATATAATTTTATTAAATAATATTTAGACACATTCGTTGTTAATGAAAATTCCCATAACATTTTGATTACACAATAATGTTAACAATTCCCCATTAAATTCCCACATTAAAATCCCATCCATAAGCAATTTTTTCGAAATCAACAAATTGCTTGAAATCCATCAGCGTACCTCTTTCCTTGCAAACGTAAGGCAAAGGTGGGTAGACACGAACCCCCCCCTCTACTATTATAGATATTATTCATTAAGATTCTAACAAGTTGATTTTATAAATTGAAATGTTGTAGTGAAGATGGGAATGAACAATTAAAAAGTTTTGATTGTCTTATCATTTAGATGGGGAAAAATGGTAAAAATATTAACATCAATAAAAAAACGAGCAGCCACAAATAAATACAAACAATCAAATTCATTTATATTGGAATACATTACGAACATTTGAATATTCTGTGTGGCAAAGGGTCAAGTGAGGTCAACTTGAGTAGTGCGTACTTGGCCGCCTCAGTGACTGACTGGTTGGTTGGTTGTGTCATAGATTGGATGGTGGATTGTTTTTCGGAGTCTAGAAATGGACTGTTGTGACTTTGGTTTTCTGCTCCTATATTAATGGTGGAAATTGGAAAATGCATTTGAATTTCTACCACGTATCAAGCAATGTGATCTTCAGTTTAAGTATTCTCATTTTCGTAGCTGCTTTTGAAACATATCTAACATTCTCATAGTATTCTTCATTCTTACCGTATTTTTCTAGCTCATAGAGAATGTCTCGGATTCGTCTTGCGAACGGTTCGCTTTGCCACTTCAGAATTTTTACACTTTCATACCACCCCGTAGGTTTTGGAGAGCTTCGTAATAGATTTGACCTTCCATAGACGGAATAACCACTGCCTCAGTTCGCTTCTTGAACTTTTCATAGCGCATTAATCTCTCATTTCCAACTGGTTTATAAGCCGTTATAGTTCCGATCGTTAGGAACTTCTCTTTTTCGTTTCTTGATTATTTTTATTTGTCGTTTTCAGAATAGCTTTCTATAAGCTTCTTTTCCGGTCTTTATCCAATCGAACATTATCAATCTGTTCATTGCGAGTTATAACTGGCGTTTCACTATCACAAATCCTCGTATGATTGCGGTTATATTCTATTCTGAAATTTGAAAATAATGAAATCTTGGAATCTGTAAAGCTTGAAGTCTTGAAACCTTGAAATCCTGACATCTTGAAATCTTGAAGTCTTAAAGTCTGGAAGTTTTTGGATCTTCAAATTTTTAAATCTTGAAATTCCAACATTTTGAAATCGTAAGATCTTAAAATCTTGAAATCTTGAAATTTGGAAATCTTAAAATCTTAAAATCTTGAAAACTTCAAATCTTCAAATCCTTACATCTTGAAATCTTCAAAGCCTGACATCCTAAAATCTTGAAATGTTGAAATCTTAAAATCTTGAAATTTCAACATTTTGAAATCTTAAAATCTCGAAATCTTGAAATCCTGACACCTCGAAATCTTATAATATTGAAATGTTGAAATCTTAAAATTTTGAAATCTTGAAATCTGAAATCTTGAAGTCTTGAAATCCTGAAATCTTGAAATCCTGAAATCTTATAATCTTGAAATCATGAAATCTTGAAATTGTGAATTCTTGAAATCTTTAAATATTTAAATCTTTAGACCTTAAGATCTTTAAACCATTAAACCTTTAATTCTTTAAATCTCTAAATTGTTAAATCTTGAAATCTTTAAATTTTTAAAACTTTAAATCTTTAAATCTTGAAATGTTGAAATCTTGAAATGTTGAAATTTTGAAATCTTGAAATTTTGAAATCTTAAAATCTTTAAATATTTAAATCTTTGAATTTTTAAATCTTTAAATATTTAGATATTTAAATCTTTAAAGCTTTAAAACTTTAAGTCTAAAACTTTAAATCTTTAAATATTCGAATCTTTAAACCTTTAAACCTTAAAATCTTCAAATCTTTAAATTTTGAAATTTTAAAATCATGTAATATTGAAATCTTGAAATCTTGCAATCTTGAAATCATGAAACGCTCTAGCCATTTTTGTCTCTGAAAATTACCATATACATATGGCAAATTTAATTTGAGAAGAAGTCGATTTTTGAATTCTTCTACGCAATATTTTAGTAATTTTCGTAAAGGAAATCCAGCTTTAATTTTAGTTGGAAGTATCGGCGAAATGTAGAGTTATTGAAATATTTTTGCTTTAAATTGATGAAATGTCGACATACCGAAACACATCGATTATATGAAAATTTTGAAATATCTGCTTGTCGAAATACTCGTATCTAAATGTCGACATAATATTGAAATTTGTAAATAAAGAAAAATCGAAATATAGAAGATATCGAAATATCGCCATACTGAGATATCGAATTTTGAGAATTTTGATTATTTAAAATAGTAATGGTGTTGAAATATAGAGTAAAGATTTATTTTTGATTGCCTCTATATATAATTTCTTTGCTATTCGATAAAATAATTATTTGATGGTTTAAAGATTTCTAACCATGTTCTGTCTACTGTTCTTGTTTAGCTTACCTTCCTCTTTAGTTGTCTATCTTCTTTAATGTAGATTTTTCAGAATTTTTGTATTTCCTTTTGTACTTAATTTAAAGAAATTTTATATATTTTTTTTTCTAATCTCGTTATTTTGCCCTCTTTTCTTATTTCGCTTGGGCAAATGTTTACAAAATCATCTTGAGAATGTTTGTCAGTGTTTGAATGCTTTTAGGTTCAGTTCATCAAATAATCTGAATTTGTTAAAAAACAAATTTGAATTGATAATTTGGAATTAATATATCAAATGATTTAAAAGAACAATGGAAATGAAAGACCTGCACCAGCTTGCCGGGTAGCAGACAGATGGTACTCTAAGCAAGCGCCAGACGGTTGGACGAGCATTTGATTTAGATTGAGTTGTGAAGAAAGCACTTCAGTAAATTTGAAAAACATCGTTGATTATAAGTGATAATGACGGGTTTTAAAGTGGTTGCCTTATCAAAATGCTGAACTTTAGACATTTCAACAAATCGACAATAAACTTTTAAATGTCTGTTGTGTGTGTATTATTTTTGTATTGTTGTTGTTTTGTTTTTTGGCACCTTACACTTGTGAGGCTTCTTAGGTTTTTTGGCCAAATCACTTACATTTTCCTTTACATTAAGACAAAAGCAACAGGAAATCCATTAGGCCCGCCGACTTGCTTGCCTAAGGAAAATTCAGGGCACATAATTTTGGACAACATGCAAATTGTTGTCTCATTTTGAAAACATTAAATATTGAAATGGATTTCAATGTTAACTGACAGCTGTCATTGAAAACTGTTTGTGCCTGTCATTTGGCCATTATTAGAGATTTGCACGCGCTAAAAGGTAAATAAATGACATAACATTGAATGGCCCAAACTAAAAGAAAGCGGAAGATATAGTAGAAAAAACCGTAAAACAAAGGAAAACATTAAGTTTTCTACAAAACCCATAAAATCTTATATACTTGTACAACAAAAAGTTCAAAAAAAAAAAAAACAGACCCAACCAAAATGTCGACATTTAGTGGTTATAAATTAGGTGATCATCCATACGTCCACCGTTACATCCAGCAACGACGCAAACTGGCGAAAATGTCATTCATGCCCCGCACTAAAGTAACGAAAGCGATATGTTTAGTTTCATTTGTCGCCGTCATTAGCGTAAGGTCAAATGTTTTTATTCGTCATTTGCTGTTGGCGGAAATTTGTCGTTTTTTTTCTATTCAGAAGATATGATCTCTCTTCGGGTTGTCGGATACAAATACATAAACTCATTAAAACTGACCTAAACAATAAAACAAAAATTAATTATTTTTGCGAAAAAAACTAAAATTGAAACTGTAACCTTCACCTAAATACGCTGTGTGCGTACGCGCTGCGTCGCATAATATGGCAGCTAAATGCCCCAATGCTGTTTTGTAGTAGTTTTTTTTTTATAAATAGACTATGAAATCATGACTTTTAAACAAGATCATTCACGTCGAATTAATGTATTCTAACTATGAATATATTAATTGTGATAAAATTTTGCAAAACTAGAAAAAATAATTGAATATCCCACGCAGAGAGAGGTCATACCATTGGTATATTTCTATCAAGAGCTCATATTAAATGTTAAAACTTGTTAATACACCGACATCTAAATTTTCAAATATTTTTTAAGCAGTTGGTAAACGTCAAAAGTGGATATTTTTAGGTTAATGTATGAGTATTTTTAAGAGTTTATTAGTTTTTTCTTTTGTAATTTGTGTCAACATGTTGAATTTTAAATAGAACTGTTGTGTGAGATAAGCCTGAAGTTAAGTGCTTCGTTTTTTGAAATGTTATAACTTGTCTATAATTCCGAAATTATGTCAAGGGTGTCCCAGCAAGAACGCAAGATTTAAATTTGAAATAAAATTTAATATATTAAATTTTTTTTTTTATATTTATTTAATAAGATATTTAAAAACAAAATCGTGAAACTTTATTATATCGTAAACAGAATGAGATTATGTATGGAACAACACATCAGGCAGATGGCCGCCGCGGCTTTGCTGGCACACACGCGATCTTTTAATGAAATTTTCTATGACCGTTTTGCATAAATGCAGCATTCAATTTCCTCTTTTAAGACTTGAGTCGTCGTCAGCTTATTCCCGTAAACCATGGACTTCAAAAAACCCCAAAGAAAAAAGGTCAAATGGTGTTAAATCGTACTATCTAGGTGGCCAATTCTGGACTCCAAAACGCGAAATAACACGACCGGGAAATGAATGATGCAACAATTGAATTGTTTCTCTGGCTGTATGATATGTGGCGCCGTCTTGTGGAAATCACATGCCTTCCACATTCATTTCTTCAATTCTAGGCACGATAAAACTGGTTATCATTTCACGATACCCAACACCATTGACGGTTTGCGCTTGACATGCCTCATTTTCATAAAAAAAGGTCCAATGATTCCTCCAGTCCAAAATCCACACCACACAGTGACACGTTGAGGATGCATTTGCTTCTCGTGAATCACTCGAGATTTTTCCTCACCGCAAATGCGACAATTCTGCCTATTGACGAAGCCATCAAGATGGAAATGGGCCTCGTCACTGAAGGTGATTTTATCGGCAAAATCAGCATTTTCATGTTGTCTCTCCAATACCCAACTAGCGAACTCCCTTCGTTGTCCATGGTCAGCTGGCTTCAGTTCCTGAATCAATTGAACTTTGTATGCATGAAGATGCAAATCTTTCATCAAAATTCGCTGCATAGTGGATTTGGAGACACCAATTTGCTGAGCTCTCGGTGTCGAATTGAGATGGATGTTGTTTGAGCGACATCACCACGTACAGCTGCGGCATTTTCGGTCGATCGACCTGGTCGAAAGCGCGTTGTTGTCTTTACATCTCTAACAGATCCAGTTTTGGCAAAGTTATCCATTAATCTGTTTAAAGTTGACTCTTTTGAAGCATTATTGTGACCCCAAATTGATTGCAATTTACGAACTGTAGCCGCAAAACTTTTACGATTTTGGTAAAACAATTTCACAATGAGAATGCATTGTTCTTTCATGTAGCGCTCCATTTTTACTAACCTCGTACCTTCTACTAGCAAACAATAACAATTGTTCAAATGTCAAACAATGACACTTCGAATGGCGCCAAATTTAAATCTTGCGTTCTTGTTGGGACACCCTCTATTATTTCGCTTTTATTAAAACCGTTGTAAGTCAATGCTTCAACCTAGTACTTATTTGCAGTAGTGGTGATGGTTAATTGTTTATTGGGATCTGTATTGTATACTATTTTTACATATGATATGCCCTCTAGAGAAGACGTCACTGTTGCAACATATGCCGATGATACCGCTTTCTTATGCTCGCGTCCCTCTTCATTTGAAGCCTCAAGAATATTTTAACTGCATCTCGACAATCTACAGCAATGGCTAACAAAGTGGAATATCATAGTTAACACTGAAAAATCTTGCCACATTTCATTTACCTTACGGAGGGAAAACTGTCCGCCTTTGCTCTTGAATGGCAATGTTATACCTAGCAAAGATACTGTAAAATATCTTGGACTTCACTTGGACCGACGTCTTACGTGGACATTCCATATATCAGCAAAGAGAAAAGAACTAGACAACAAAATCAAGCGAATGTATTGGCTGCTAGGGCCAAGATAAAAAAGAGACTCTGCAAAATAAAGTGTTGCTTCTTAAAACTATTATCAAACCTATTTGGACTTACGGTATTGAACTTTGGGGAACTGCCAGGAACTCTAATATCGAAATTCTTCAAAGATTCCAATCAAAATCACTGCGAATTTTAACAAATGCGCCCTTTTACGTTAGAAATAGTGATTTATATAAGGTCCTTATGTATAAATCAGAAATAAAAAAGTTTAGTTCCAATTATTTCCAAAGACTACGTAATCACTCAAACATTTTGACAATCACACTGTTAGATGAAACTGATGAAGTTAGAAGACTCAAAAGAAAACATGTGTTAGATCTTCCATTTATATAGCTTTGCAATTATACCAACATAAAATCAATTAATCGTTAATATATAGAATTATATTTTTTTTTTTGAATTAATGTACAAGATATTTCATCAAACTTATGTATATATTGGTAAGTATGTTATAGTGCTGATTTTAATGAAAATCAGCACATCATGTTATTATTTAATATCACCCAATTTGCTTATTATTGTTGAAATAGATTGCAAATAAAGAAAGAAGAAAAAACGATTTTGTAATGTAATATAATCAATACTTATAGCATTGATGCACAAGAACGCATTCAATATAGTCGCCGTTAACGTTACTTTTGCGCCACCCTTTGGTGAATCTCTGAACTACGAGAGAAGTTTCGGTTAATGGCTTAGCTATTATTTTAAACACGATCATAATGCACAAATTGTAAAAACATCTGTTCTTCCAAATTTCACGATACCAATACGAAATTGGCAAAATCATTCAAATGTATGTAATAAACATAAAGCTCATTTTTACGATATTTTTGTTCTATTTTCTAAACATCAAAGGAAGTTCGTTCAAAGCAGCCGAAATCTTTATATATATAATTCTACTCTACGGGCGTTGTCAGTGAACTCCTCCTAAACGGCTGGACCGCTTTGCATAAATTTTTGTATATGCGTCTGGGTGGTGCCCGGGATGGTTTAGATTTACAATTCGGTCCAATTGGACAAAGGGGCGTGGTACCTCCCATACAAGCAAAAAATTAAAAATCACTTATTTCTGCTCCTGCTTACGGTATTTGAACAAAATTTGGTGCGTAGGTTTGGTGTACATATCTTAAGTGCTACTGCAAATATGGGCGGGATTGGACAATGGGGCGTGGTACCTCCCATATAAACCATAAATTAAATATCCAATATTTCTGCTCCTGTTTACGGTATTTGAACAAAATTTGGTACATCGGTTTGGTGTACATATCTTAAGTGCTGCTGCAAATATGGGCGGGATTGGACAATGGGGAGTGGTACCTCCTATACAAACCACAAATTAAAAAGCAATTATTTCTGCTCCTGCTAATGAAACATTTAAAATAAAAATAAATTTCGGCTAGTTAGCTATAATTTTTGCTGCTTAGTGATAAAATTTTCCCTAATTACCAGTGAATTTAGTACGGAGTTGCCTCTTCACATCGTTTTCACGAGAGTTACTACTGTAACAATTAAAATCCAGTTCTTTTAGTCCAGTGAATTTAGTACGGAGTTGCCTCTTCATATCATTTTCACTGGAGTTACTACTGTAGCAATTAAAATTAAGTTCTTTTAGTAGACTTTTTAATTATTCTAAAGAGACTTTATTTTTAGGTCTAGTTTTTTGATTCCGAAATTACCCCAATAGTAATATTTTCTTTCAAATGCGACTATCGAGGATCTCTTTTATGAATCTACATGATTTCGAATGATGGAAACTTTTAAATTTTCCAAAGAAGCGTACTATTTTCACTTGCATTAAAATAACTTTTTTTGAAAACAAATCTATATAGACTTTAAAATAACAACTTTTATTAAAGCAACATGTTGGTAATATTTGGGTTGTCATTAAGGCAGGCTATAAAGTCGCCATAAGTAAGTGCAAACAACACCCACATATGTTCACTGCATACCGATGCACTTCATTTTACTAAAAATAAATTATAACTTATTTTCCATAAATTTATAACTAATTTCCAATAAATTTTAGAACTTAGCCTCTTTGGAGGATATGAAAAAAAACTATTCTTTTTGAATGACTTCCAGTTCTTTTTTTTTGCTGTTTCTTCCATATTTACTACCTCTTTTTGTCAGATGTTAATCTATAAATTCCCCAAATTAATCTGTTTATCACCATAACCTTGTACCACTTAATATTCGGTTTAACCCCCTTGGATTTTACGCAAATGCACCTTCAAGTCTTATGTGAAACTGACCACAATCACTAAATTCCGGATTGGGCCAAGTGCATATGGCTTTAAGACTCTTTCTATATACCATGTGCGTAAACATTACTTTGTTGTCATCTTTGAACAGCAAATCTAATATTTGTTTAAGGATTTCTCGCAAAGAAAACAAATAAAACTCAAAAGGCAATTAGAAGTGAAATCTTATATAAACATAAATGTTGATATCTTTGTAAACATATGTGTCAGTGTCTCACAAGCAGCCCGAAAGTCTCAAGGAAATGTGAGGGCCTCAGTTGTGTACAATAGCAGACAATTGCGAAAGGTTAAGAATTACCACACAAGGCAAAATAATATGGACAACATGTATATGAAGGACAGAGGAATCTGTGAAATGCAACTGCATGATTTAATGACCAAAAACAACATTGGGATAGCTCAAGAGCCGTAAGCGCGGCGCAACATTGTTTATTCTATCATAATTAGTCTGAATGTAGAGGAGTTTGGAGAAGCTAGAAATTATTACTTGTTTCCTTTGAGACAATTTCTCAAAATTTTGGATACTTTCGCCAAATTTCAATTAAATTTTTTCAACTTCAATTAATGCTTTCTGAACTTTTATTAATATTTGCAAAACTTCTCAAAAAATTCCACAAAAATCACTGAACTTTTCTGAATTTCAGTTCATTTAATTCTTAATTCTTTAATTTGTTATTGATTTATTTACTCATTTTGGTAAATATTTTCCGGGCCTCATGAAAATTCTGTGTTTGAAGTTATTTATCTCAGACGTTGTCTGAATTTCTGTAAAAGTCTTTTCAGTTAGATTGTAAATTTTCTGTTTTTTAATTGTTGTGCTCGATACAAAGCATGAATTTACCAACACCTCGAATTAAATCGAATGAAATTCTAATTTATTCTAACATAAATTCATAGAAATCCAAATTCGTGAGAGTCTGGAAACATGAAATCTGGAAATCTTATAATCCTGAAGTCTTGAAATTTTGAAATCTAGAGATTTTGAAATCTCGAAATCTTGAATTTTTGAAATCTCGAAATTTTGGAATATTGAAATCTTGTAATCTTGAAATCTTGAAATTTTGGAATTTTGGAATCTTGAAATCTTAAAATTTTGAAATCTTCAAATCTCGAAATTTTGAAATCTCTAAATCTTGAATTTTTGAAATCTCGAAATTTTGAAATCTTGAATTTTTGAAATCTTGAATTTTTGAAATCTTGAAATTTTGAAATCTCGAAATCCTGAAATCTTGAAATCTTGAAATCTAGAAATTTTGAAATTTTGAAATCGTGAAATCTTAAAACCTTGAAATCTTGAAATTTTGAAATCTTGAAATCTCGAAATATTGAAATCTCGAAATCTTGAAATTTTGATATCTTAAAATATTGAAATTTTGAAATATTCAAATCTTGAAATCTTAAAATCTTAAAATCTTGAAATTTTGAATTTTTAAAATCTTGAAATTTTGAAACTTTGATATCTTGAAATCTCGAAATTTTGAAATCTCGGAATCTTGAAATTTCGAAATTTTGAAATCTTGAAAGCTAGAAATCTTGAAATTTTGAATTTTTAAAATCTTAAAATCTTGAAATTTTAAAACTTTGAAATCTTGAAATTTCGAAATTTTGAAATCTCGAAATGTTGAAATATTGATTGATATCTTGAAATTTTGAAATCTTGAAAGCTCCAAATCTTGAAATCTCGAAATTTTGAAGTTTTAAATTTTGAAATCTTGAAATTTTGAAACTTTGAAATCTCGAAATTTTGAAATCTCGAAATCTGGAAATCTCGAAATTTTAAAATCCGAAAGTTTGAAATTTTGAAATCTCGAAGTTTTGAAATGTTGAAATTTGAAATATTAAAATCCTGAAATTTTGAATTCTTGAAATCTCGAAATCTCAAATCCGAGAAGCTAAGAAGCTAAAATACCTTAAAATCTTGAAGTTCGGCATATGAATATTTGGATTCTTGGGATTTAAATTTCCGGAAAATGTAAATATGAAATCTGGAAATCTTGATATTTTTTATTTTCAATTCGTGATATCTTAAACCTTTCTTCAGTAGTAGAAAAAAAATTAAGTGTAATTTAGATATTCCTACCATATCAGAATCTCACTCTGAAACTTTTCGAAACGTCCGCCTAAATTTTCCTCTAGTGTAAGTAATTTTAGGCGAATGCTGCATATACATTTTTGTACTGACCCCTCTTCTTCATCGATTACAGCTGGTTTTTATTTAATCAAAATCAAAAAAAAAAAAAAAAAAAAAACAAACACGACAGTAATCATCTGTAAACAGCGTGATAATAGTTGTTAATAGAGCAAATAATGCATTTTTTCTGATTCGAACGATGAGAATCTTTGTTTGTTTTTTATAAAATAAGAAAGAAAACTTACGGCTACTAAAAGTCTGTCTGCGTTTCCACAATTCTTATACATAAATTTACAAAAAGAAAAATATTACAAAAAAAATTGATAATTAAAGGTGATTAGTTTACTTTTTATTGTTTACTTTATAGCAAATGTAGATGTAAATATATGTATATGTAGGTATACTTACACAATGTATATTTGTATGTATGTATATGGAACGTCTTTATCGTTGTCATGATGATCACTGCCTGTCATCATTATTACCATTTTCTATAACAGACTGCTGGCCGTCTCTAAATTGAAGTGTCTACAAAAATGTCGTTTTCTATATCATAGCGGAAAAATACTGAGAATTGAAATGTTTTTGTTTACAACGCATTCAGTCCCCTTACCCCTTTCACATCTAATTCAACAACCAGCACCTGCTCAAGCCCCCTTACCCCTAATGAACGTCAACAGTAGCAATCAAGTGTAGGTGGTGGTGGGTGACTGGCTCCAAGTGTTTTAGTCACATTTCCCCATACTAAGAAAAAAACGTAGTATATGAACGTATATGTAAGGCTTTCGTAAGACTTTAGCGGCAAAAAGGAGAGCATTGACAAATTCATATTTTAGGAAAAACACCGACAACAACAACAGTATGCAGTGTAGCTTTACAACACCCGGCCGCCAACAAGCAAACAAACAATGCCCGGTAGCACCACCATCACCATCACAACGCATTTGGCCACACATACTCACTCGTTCGTTTATTCTTTCGTTCATTGATTTCGGGTCGCTTCATCTCGAAAGTAAAAACCAAACAATTCGTGGTCTAACTTTTCAGTACTTTTCCCCGGTCTCTTTGATTTGCTCTATCTAAATAGACATTTGTAATTTTCCATTTGCAAGAAAGCAAAGCCATAAAACATTCAAGCAAATGAGGCCAGAAGCGTTCTCAATTCGATTTTTGTTCTTTAAGGAGATGGGGTCATAATTCTTACAGCTTATCCACGTTCTTGTTAATAATCAAAGTACCTGTTTGTAAGTCATTGTTCTGATGCTGTCACAAATTTCACGGCGAAATGAAAAGAAAATCAGCCTACGTCGCGTCACGAAGGCGGTTGATCCGCCTTATTGCGGTAAAAAAACTCATAAAAAGTACTTTCCTTTAATTAAATGTGACGTTTTACATTTTGCTTTCTTCTCAAAATGTGTTTTTTTCTCAAAATATGATTTTGTTATTGTTGAACAATTTTAACCAAATTCGCGTATTTTTGCAATGAAAAAAAAGGGGGTTTTTCACTTGTTTTTATATTTGCTGAGAAATATGAAAAAAATTTTCGAAAATAATTTCAGGAGATTTCGGACTGTTGTCTTATCCTTCTAATGCCATTATTATTTTTGTTAAGACATTGAAAGCTTTATTTAGACTAGTAAAAATTATTTTCTTTAAATAAGTATGACTTTTTGCATTTTGCTTTCTTCTCAAAATGTGTTTTTTTTTT
>JAHXMU010000316.1:418747-457045 GCA_019455685.1 Philornis downsi
TTTTATTTTTCTTGTAACAACCAGAAAATTCTGTAAAGAAATTAGTTTAAAAAAACAAACACTGTTATTAAAAAATTATGGCTTCATTCAACATAAATTTACTGCATTTTTAATTAAGTTTATAATTTATTTAAATTTATAAATTTGCACTTGAACTACGTGTAGCCACGTTAAAACTTATCGACAATACATTCGTATTTTTTCAAAAACTATGAATGAATGACTATAGAAAAAATACTACTGTAATGTGCATAAAACCAACAAATTTGTGGCACTAGATATAGTTAAAAAAACTTAACCTTAAAACTTAAAGTATGTTCTCATATACAAATAAACAAAATTTTCGCCGAATCTACGTTTTCAAAAGCATTAAAACTGTTCGACCTTACAAATGTATTTATTTGTTTCTGTCAAAAACAGCTTTCCAGAGAAGAATTTACTATATTGTTCAAAAAACAACAGGTGTATATCACTAACACAAATTGTATAAACTTGAGATAAACAACAAAGCGTTCACAGAAGCTACAATTTTATAGATATTAAAGGACAGGACATACATAAGTATTTTTTTAAAAATATATATGCATATAGTATAGTAAAAAAAAAACAATAAAACTACAAAAAAACAATAGTTGAATAAACATAAACTGTATACAAATAAACAACTGTTGTATGCCACTAAATACAGTTGTATAAACTTAAACTATGCATGCCAATAAACAAAATTTCCACAAAAACTGCGATGTCATAAACGTTAATACTTTTCGACAGTTTTCTACAATAAGAGCTACTGCGTTGTGCAGAACAACTATAGTTGTATACCACTATCTACAGTTGTATAAACAAAAGCAACAACTTTTCTATCAATAACTACGTTTTAATAAACTTTCGCATCTTCCCATTACATTTCCATACCTTTTTCATGAACTTAATGCATATTATAAAATAATTTTAAATTATTCTTTATCCTTTTAAGAGAATAATTTTGCATTGTTTGAAATTCGATCTTTTTGAAAAATCTTATACTGTAATCTTTTCAACCTTAAAGCGCCCATGTAAAATGTGTAAACTATACTTAAATCGAAAGAGAGAAAAAACTACGTATTTTGTGAAATTGATATATTTTTGTATGGCATACCATTGATATGGTTTCACAAAACATAAGAAAAAAATTAAAGCGAAATATATATCAATTTTAGCCGATATAAATTTCTCACACACTAAATTTGCAAAAGCAAAGTGCAAGCGGCAAAAAAAAAAAATAAATCAATAATATGTACGCTGTGAAGCAAAGGTAGAAAGTTTCGAGTTTTTGTTAAAATTTTCTTGTGAAAATTTTGTAGTATCAATGTGGAAGCGGCAAAAAAATCAATAATATGCAACGTTATAGTAAAAGGAAATCTATTATTTTCCCAATAGATGACTTTAGTTATCTGTATCTCAAATTGTATAAGAGTGATCGGCTTACGCTAGATGGCGTTGGAAAGATAACATTTCGTACTCTAAAACTCTCAGTTTTGTGATTGCCTAACTAGATACTGTTTGAGGATGCGTGAAAAATAGGAATATCAGCAATGAGAAAATACGCCATATTTTATAATTTCTCTTCGGTAATGGCGGAAACACAAGTCAAGCTGCTGAAAATGTGTACTGTTTATGGCTCTGATACTTAACAGCCAATAACACGCAATCGATTCCGTTCCGGTAATTTTAATGCCAAAGATGCACCACTCTCATGAATACCAATTACCGAAAGTATGGACAAAATAATAGAAATTATCAAAAGTATAGACAAAATAATGGAAATTATCGAAAGTATAGATAAAATAACAGAAATTGACCGACCATCACGCAACCATTGTTTCGATTGCCCAGAAACTAAACATTGCGCTAAAAAAATTTTAGAACTATTTGAATAAGCTTATATAAAAAAAGATGTCCGGACTTTGGATGCTACAATTCATGGAAACCCATCCATGCTTTACCGCCTCTGAATTGGTTGCAGTAGTGGATCCTTTGGAGTTAGTTTTCGACCGCTTTTTCGCACATTCCGGTCGGTATCTCAACGATAACTTGACAAATGTAATACTCCAACGTCTGGGGATTATCCGCGTAGCCCCCAAAAAAAGTCTAACGGTGTCAAATAGCACAATATTGGTGGACAATTGACGTCGCCAAAACGTGAAATTACGCTTCTCATGCAATAAACCCCAAAATCCGGCCATGTTGTGTGGCACGTGGCGCCATCTTGTTGAAACCACATATCGTCCATTTTATAATCGTCAATTGCAGGCCAAAAAAGTCGGTTATCATACGGCCACAGCACTCTAAATTAAAATTCGGATTATTCGCCACACTTTCACTAACAGAAGCGATACTTGTATTTTTCGGCAGTCCATCCAATTCCTTGCACAGTAGGTAGATCATGACGACCATAATCACACCGTTATGCATGAAAAGTGTCCACGTTTGAATCATCACTTTTGTAGTAAGTTTTAACTATTTTTACGCGTTCTTTGGTTGTTAAACGATCCATATTCGTAAATGGTAAACCTTTTACTAAATAAATAACACTTCAGATGACAGGCATTCAACAGCTGACAGCCTTGCCAGATCGGCAATTTTTTTGTCAACAGCAACGAGGAATTATACCTTAAAACAAAACGATGCATATTTGAGCTAAATTGCATCATTCTTACTATGCTAAAAAAAAAAGTCTTCAATATTATACAAAAATAATGAACTCGTTTTAGCTGCTTCTTTATATATTGCGACGTAGAGGAGCAAAAATTTTAATATTTCAAAATTTCCATTGAAAACATATATTCATATTCATAAAAAATTACTACTGAAGTTATTGAAGATAAATATGCACACTTAAAATGGTCTTCAAATCCTTGGTTACATCAAATCTACGACGAATGTCCGCTCTAGGAAAATTATAAAAGTGGAAAAATACACAACGACAACATTTTTTAAATTATTGTTTTTTTTTTTTTTGGTGGGAAAAATTACACTTTAAAGTGGAAAAATACACAACGACAATCTTTTTTAAATTATTGTTTTTTTTTATGGGAAAAATTACACTTTACGTGTAGAGAAATTTTTTTAATAACAAATTGATAATTTTCTCATTTATTTCTATAAAAATTTGTATTAATTTGCTATTGGAGAGAATTCACTTTTCTTGTAGAGAAATTTACGGTCATGCGTTAGCTTAATAACAAATTTATAATTTTCTCAAATCTTTCAATAAAATGTCTTATAAATTTACTATTACAGAGATGTCTTATGTTCAGCTGCCTGAGTTTTTTTTTCCATTAAATTCATAGTTTTGCTCAAGATCGAGAGAGAGAGAGTGCCAGGTACAGGTTTTTTTTGAGAAATTGCGTCAGAATATGTAAGAATTGTATGAGTGTTTCTTGTAATATATTGATTTATTATTAGATATTTTTACCTGAATTTGATGACGTTGGCACACTTTCATGTTTGAACTTTACATTGTTTCAAATATGTAATTTACATGCATTTGCGTAATGGTAGTTACTATTTAACGATGGTTTTTCTTTTTTTTTTTCTTGACTTTCTGATATGTAAATTAGTCAAGTCTTTTTGAGCACCCCACACAATTGACAAATGACTCGTCGGCGTCATCAGGTATCCATAAAATTGAACAGTTCGTCTGTCTTTATATAAATTTTTTGCTGATTTGCTGGCGTATTCGTTCTTTGCATACTTTGAAAACATATGTCGCAGTTTTGTTCCAAAATATCCCTTGAAAATTGGTTAGGTTGGTATAACACAACTCATTCGCATTATGTGTGTGTTGGTTGTGTGTGTGTTCTCTCCTCCTCAATGGCAGGTCGTTTTTTTTTTCTTCCTTCTCTTTGATACTTATCGGCAAGTTGACACTCATATGAGAGAGCCAAACTCTTAGCGCATGTGTAGTTTCTTTATTTGTGCGATAATAATTTGACCATATAAAGCAACTCACAGATACATGTGATGGGGTTTTTAATGGATTTTGAGTGAAATTGATAAAATAAGCACTCGAGAGTAAGGGAAATTTTGTATTTTAGCTCCCAAGATATATGCGAGAGTAACTGCAAGGTGTGCTCATTACTCACGTCAGTGGGGGTAATGTGAATGAGTATAAAAGTATCTCAAACCACTGGCAGACTTTCAGTCGCCTTTAACATTAGCTAATGGAAACTTAATAAATCTGCAAATCTTTTCAAAAAAAAGAAAACAAATAAAAACTATAAAGAGACTTAAGAAAAATCTATAAACCAAAAACTGCTATAGAAATTTGCAAAAAAAAATTTCTAATAAAATTGAATAAATCAAAAAACCTGTAATCAACAGCTCAATTCAGATAAAGGGAGAGAACACTCAAAAAAGCTTTATTCACAACACTACAAAAAAGCTTTTATTTAATGTGTCCATAAACCGGTTGCCGTTTTAAATCATTTGTGAACTCTTGTTGAGAAACCACCAAGAAAAAAACTCACTCATTTGAAATTTGAAGTATTCTCTGGTCAAATTCATCTATATTGTAAGGTTTTGCTATACAGAAATTCAGTTATTGCTAAACTTTTGTATTAAAAACACACTACAAAAAACCAGAAGTAAAACCTAGAATTTTGCTTAACAAGCTGAGAAAATAATTTCAACAAAAAAAAAAAAAAGAAATTACAATTCAAAGAGAATAAAAATACAGCTGAAAAGTATTATCAGAAAATAAAAGTAATCATCATACACAATATATTCTGGTGCCTTTGCTCGTTTTTTACTACTTGAAAACAAAAGACGAAATAAAACACTCACTTACGGCTAACTAATTGAAAAATAAAAAGAAAAAAAATAAAAGAAATAATCAAGAAAATCAAATTAATTTTATAGCCAGAAAATTGCAAAAATATCAAAGCAAAAGGCGTCCATTAAAATCAAGAGAATAAAAAGAAAATCTTAAACCAGCAAACAAACACTGTGATTTTTTATTAAAAAATACAACAAAACTACACACCAAAAGAAAAATTTAACAGAAAAAAATTATATAATTTTATAAGTAACACATAAGGAAAAAATCATTCCTGTGCTACTTCGACACTTGAAATCTCTTGTCCACGTTTAACTACATATCACTTTTAAAAAGTGCGTTTTAAACCTCTCCCAAACAAAAAGAAACAAATTTAAATTTTAAATAAAGACTTTTAAGACGTGTTCTTCGCGTTTTTTTTACCAAAAAAAAAACAAAAAACCCACTATTCTTCACATCGTGTCGTCGTCGTCTTCTGAAGCAGCAAGGAAGGGAATTTAAATCCCCCACAAAATCTACAACAAAATTCATTTGAAAAAGTTTATATTCACCAAACTCGAATTCAAAATGTTGGGCACCATGTCGATGCGTCAGCCTGAAAATTGGCTTTATGAAATTTGGCAAAAGGGCTACGATAGCCCCTGCTATGTGATGGTGCCGAATGCAAAAGTACGTATTATCCTCCTTCTCTACCACCACCAGCTTTTTTTTTTTGTCCTTTTATTTCATTTTTTTGTGGTTGTTGTAATTGCATTATTCTCTACTCATACTCAACCGTCATCATCTCGTGAGATATTGATTTGTTGCAGAAAGAATAAAAAACGGGGAAAATCGCATAGAAATTTGTAGAATATTAAAACATTTTTTTGTAAGCTTTGGGAAGCGGTTTGGAAAGCTTCAAAAAGCCAAACTTGCATAACTTTGGTCGAGGAAGGCCATTTTTTTTGTATGGAAATTACAAAGATTGAGAAGAAAAAGATTCATTTGATTATACTCACTTTTGAAAGAAGAATTTAAAAATTGTGAATTATGTAAAACAATCTTTTTAAGGAAATATATTATAATATAAAAAGAGATTTTTTTATATAAAAAAGTAAATATAAAATAAATAAATAATATAAATATGAAAAACATAATCTAAAATAAAAAATATAAAAAAATAATTTAATATAAATAATAAATAAATAAATTAATAAAACGGCAAAAAATTAATTATAATTCCGTCAATGACATCTAATCTTAAAAATTTTTACTATAATGGAATGAAGGCTATTTAAAAATTCTAAAAAAAAAAAAAAATTAAATAGCAAAAAAGAAGCTAAAAAAATTGGGAGTATAAAAACTATTCAAAAGAGGAAAAATTTCAAATTTTTTAAAAAATTTTAAGAAAATGAGGCTTAGCTTAAGTTAATTTTTAGCCAGTGAAAATTAGAATTTTCGTAAAATTTGGTAAATTGGAAGAACAATTAAGTTGAATTTAAGTCAGTTTTTAGAATGAATAAAATTAATAAAACTTATAGTTAACGTTTTGAAAGCGAAAATTATAATTCCAAATGTCATTAAATGCATTACGCAACATTCAAAACTTAAAAACACAAATACTGCTCACATTTTGGAGTCACAAATTTAAAGAAATGACAAAATTATAAAAAATTTGTGAAAATACTAATTGCATTTTATTAAAATTTAAGGCAGTTAAATTAACATTAACTATTTTTGTTAAAGTTTCGCAAAGGAAAGCCCATAATGCAAAATGTCATTGAAATTCATTATGCAACAAAGAAACTAAAATAGAAATTATAGGTGTTAACAAATTCGGCAGGTCAATTTGTTTTTTTTTTTTGTTTTGTTAAAAATTAAAAATTATTATTATAAATTAAAAATTATTTAATTTAATTAAAAGGGAAACTTAATTAGAAGAGAAAAAGGTTGAAAGCAGAATTTTAAAGATTTTTTCAGTTCTTCTACCTGTTTCATATCTAAATTATTTTTCTGATTTTCCAAGCTCGAAAATTTAAATTTTTTTTTACTTAAATTATATTTATATTTTTTTCTGTCTATTTTGTGCTACTAAATAAAAATAATATTTAATACTTAAACTGCACCAAAATTAAGCAAAACAAATTAAATTGTTAAAGAATTTGCAACATTTTGAATCTCAAAAAATTGCATAGTTCGAGGTTAATTTTTTTTAATTGAACATATCTAGCAATGAAATATAAGTTTGTTAGGAGGAAATATTAACTTTGTATTTAATATCTACTTTTTTCTGAACATTCAACTTCAATTTTAAAATTAAAAAAAAAATATTAAAATACTCATTAAATTTCAATTTCAATTTTAAGTTTGAAGAAGAACAATCGCCAGCAAGAGAAAAAGCATATCAAATTTTCAGTAAAAGTTTGATTTACATGAAAATTAAATTGAGTTTTAGTGAGAAAAACAACAACTATCCAAATGCGTGCTGCCACTTCATTCAAATAGTTAGTACAATATGCTCTCGTGCCACCTATCGTACAATTACTGTACTATCACGCTTTGGTACGCAAGAATTACAATTTGACAACCTTGTAAAGGTACAGAAATGAAGTATCACCCAGTAATATTCTAAGCCACTTGAATATTTTAAGGAAATATAAAATGTTCCGAAGAATTTTCCAATATTTTTTTTTAAATTGTTCTTTTCTTAATAAATATTGGCGAGTATTATTTTATAACAATGTTTCAATTAAAAACTCAAGCAAACATTTGTTTCTTGCGTTTCCTGCATTGTGTATTCAAAAATCAAACAAACAATTGAACCAAATAAAAATTCAGCTAAATGTAACAATAATTAATAACGAATAAAACCAATTTCTATTGTTTCGCCTCACGACTGTTTATATTAAGGCTGTTTACGTTACGTCTTTTGTATTACCATATTTTCATCATATTCTACAAAAAGAATGAACAACCTTGATTTAAAAGTGTATTTATTTTCATAATAAACACTTAAAATTAAAATGTGAATGTACGATTATTTAGTGTTCAACGTCAGAGTTGACAAGTCTCTTTATTTGTGTGTTTTTTTTTCTTTTTAACAATTTATTCGCTGTTTTTCCTTGTTTATGGTGGAACATTGTTTTTATATCAATCGCATCAAAAGCCGTTTCTGGACTTTATGCGTAAACAAAAACGTCAAATATTTTATCAAAATTATTTCGCAAGACTGTGTAAACAAGATATTGGAAATATTTAAAGAACTCAATAAAAAATGCCACGAAAATAAGGTATATACACTGGCCAATCTATCGTTAAGAATTTGAAAATTTTTGCGTCTCATTTGTTAATTATAGACCAGCTTCATATTTAATTTAACATGCTTAAGTATAACTTTAGCTTTTTTTATTGTTGGATAAATTTGTTTAAAAAAATAAGAAATTTCCCACTTTGAACAAAATTGACATTTTATGAGATTTTATATGTATGTCTGCATGGATCCCCATGATACAACACAAATTTTGTGAAGATTTTGTCAAGTTTTTTATTTAGTTTCCTGTGATGGTTTGCACATGCATACCAGTTCAATTAAATAAAGACGTGCAGATTTGAGAAGAATTAAAATTTCATAAGGAATCAACATTTTATATGTCTGTGTGTGTTCGACATAGGCTCCTAAATTATAAACACAAATGTCGTTAATGCTAAGCCAAATTTTTCTTTATATATTAGTGATAGTTTCTATATGCATAATAGTTCAATTAATGTACGATAGGTGACACTCAAGTAGGCAAAAAAAAGAATAAGAATAGTTAAACTTAAAAGTTTATATTTGAAATTATAAAGAAATTATAAAGAAATTTTTCTTCTTTCTTAGTTTTACTATGAATATATTAAGTGCGCTAGACAGGGGCAGGCAATTGAGGGTTTTTGTTTACAAGCGGCATGAAGTCTTTTGAACGCTTTTGTTAATACCTTAATAGCTGCTTTGTATTTTGATATTTTGTTTTTTTTTTCTCAATTATTTTCTATTTATCTATTCTCTGTGCAAATTATTGCAATTGTGTTGTTTCGTATGAGACTTAAGCTGCTAAGTTTTATATCTGTTCAATGTTAAATTGCGCAAATATTTCAATGTTGTTTTTACAAACATAAAAGCGATACAACATAATAAATTTCAATGATAACTACCTGGCAAAAACAACAAACAGCCTGTCGTTTGGGACTAATCTGCCCCAAGCATAAACATGTGCTGTACTACGGTATACATAAACTTTTTACTTTGGTTATCATTGGACGTACGCATTACAACACCACGCAGTTTTGAATTTAACAACATTCTACAAAAGAAATAATTACATTAACATTTCAATATCAATACGCCAATTATGCTGCTCTCCGCTACTCGTTCTATCATCGTCTGTACAAATTTTTCAACAATTGTTAGAAAAATTAATCCTAATAGAGCCCAAAAGACGGATGATCACTTGAAAGCGAGGTAGGCCATACATTGGTATTAATATTGGTATCGTAAAATAAAAAAATGGCAGTACTTGGCATTTTTCTTAAAAACATGCCATTTATCATAAAAATTCACTCGACATTTTATCATTAGCTCAGTAAATAATAAATATGATGATGATTTTAGATTTTTTTTTTTTTGTGTTAGAAATCTTAACTCAACTATTTATCCGCTAACAGAAAACTGTTTAGAGTGTGATAAATATCCGTCTCCTTGACAAATATCCGTCTCCTAAAACAATTGTTTTCTTAACAAACACACATATCCTCAATCTACCTGCTGCTCTAGCCCTATTGAAAATATTTCTAATTTTGTTCGGATCAAGGGTGGTTTTCTATAGATTTTTACACTCGCCGTGTGTTGTGTCTGGCTAGCACAATCTAATGTTGTTGTCAATTTCCGTAGCAAAGTGAAATCCCTTTTTTCTAAAGATTTCAAATATCTTTAGAAAATTTTGTGCAAGAATTTAGACGCCCGCCTCTCTATTTGCTTTAGACGATGATGTGATGATAATGACTAGGTGGCGTCATCAAAGACCTATTCAGTCCGTGTTTATGCACCACAGGCCAGCCAAACTATTTACTAAGATGATGGTGGTGATGGCAATGCCACTTGCTGCTATAACCACCGTATGGTGCAACGTGAACATATTGCGTTTTAATATTAATCATTTGTATGTCGAGAAGTTTTCTTTTTTTTCTTCTTTCTGTTGTCATATTCATTTTGGCATCATTTCTAATGAATCATAAAATTAATGATAATTTTAATCAAGACAAAACGGTATAATCAAGACAAAATATGTTTGTCATTACGGATTAGCAAAGAATTTATTTATTTATTTATTTTGTTGTTGTTAAAGACATACGAATTTTTCGTAAATTTGTTGTGCGATTTGTTAACATTTTTAAAATTTATAACACACAGGGTTTTAAAACTGCCTTTACTTTCTCAAGATTGTAAATTTTAATTAAAATTAAAATATTCTCGTAATCCTAATAGTGAGATATTAAGATAACAGACTTTCATACTTATCGCGCCATCTATGGCACATTATTAGTCTTATCCTAAAAACTATCGCTAAAGCATCGGGTAATCTGATAAGAAATTCATAGCAATCATATGAATGGTATATAATTATGAATCTATATTTCTTTAACTCTAGCAGTATGCCGCTATCTCGAATTCGCCTTGTGTATGGTCTAATCTCATGTCACCTATTGCACATGAATTATACTACGGGCGATGCGTAAGACTAAAGTTTTCATAGTTTTAGCACAATCGGATGAACATTATGAAAGCCCACATGTGAACACATAAAATAAAATTTATTAAGGTCTCTCGCACACCACCTATCGCGCATTATTGGTACTATTTTAGAAACGTTCACTAATGAGTCAAGGGTATCCCAAGATGTTGGCACAATTTGATATTCGTTAGTGGAGGCTATATTAAACACGCAGACGCTTAATGATTTTTATATATACATATAGAATTCATGCTGTATTATATTGTGCAACGCGATGTATTCGGCAAATGCTGTGAACATTATATTTAGGTTCGAGTTAATTAACAGATTTTCTTTTCCAGTCATAAGTGAGATAATTTTTGGTATGCCAGCCTGCCTGTTGTAAAAAAAAATATATGTTTTAAGAGCTTTTTTATCGCTCTGTTAACTAGTAGTTATATCATCAGTTATATTAGACTGTGCAGGCTTAACATGCGTGTTATCGCTGTTTAAATAAATATTTCTGCAAGTTTTACGGGTTTTTGAAGAACAATTCCTAGTTTTTGTCACTTTGCTTAATTATACACCTGACTTTTGACTTTTGATTTCTATCAACTTTTACAATTAATATTGCCTGCTATGTTGTTATCTGCTTCTATAATTAGGGTATTTTTATCTCCTTCCCCAACCAGCTCTCGAGCGAGCTGAGATAATGAATTTTATTTTCGAATATAATGACTGGTAAAGTGATTAATATTCATTCATTAACAGTACTGTCGTGTGCACTTTGAACATTTTAGTCTATATTTATTGTTACTCTCTATATAGAAATAAAAACTTTTAAACGTAAGCAGCTACACGTTGTGTAGGTCCACTTGATGTTTTGCCAAAACAAAAAAGACTGCCACATTTTAATGGTCATTTAACAAACGGGCAAAAAAATTGCCAAAAAGAATACAACCGAAATTGGTACAAAAAAACAGCAGTTGTTTTTTCTTCAACTCCATAACGCCGTCGTCATCGCTTTGCCGTCGTCCGTCTGCCGTTTGTTGTGATCATAACTATCGTTATTTTTAGATTATTATATTTTTTCAGGTTGCTGGTACTTCCAATTTCTTGTTTTGCGAACAACATTTTGTTGTTGATCTGGCCGAAAAGCAAAATCAGCGTTCAAAATTTGTTTATTCTCTCTTTTTTCTCTGTCTGAGCTCTGCTGTCTGTCTGGTTTTAGTTTGTGCCATACCTGTTTTGGCCAGTTTTTATTGGTTTTAAAATTATTTGCCGTTTTTTTTTCTCGCTTTTGCCTTTTTTGTTGGTAGTGATAATTTTTTGTTTACACTTTTTTTGCGATCAGTAAAACAATGTTTTCGAAGGTGTGTTGTATTATTTGTTTTCTTTTCCTTTTTGTTTTTCGTTTGCGGTTTTGCCCATTATTGATAATAACAACGGACTTATATAAGAGTTCGATATCATATTGTTTTGCTACTTCTGCGGACGTTTTTTCCTGTTACTGTTTGCTTGGTCTATTAACATCCCAACCAAATGACCACCGCCATTCGCATATAAATGTCACGTTTTTGGTTTTAATTTCATGGACCGGCAACAGCAGCAGCAGCCGCGGTGAGTCCAACAAAATTTTGCCAGAAATTTATTTATGTTTTTCTCATATCATTGAACGGTTTTTGTTTTTGAAGGTTTAAAGTAACCTTGTACATATAAGTTGGCTGTGCTGCGCTATGCTTTCGAATGTAGTCATAAATAATTTTCTGTTGTTATTTTACATTTTCGAAAATTGAAAGATCTACGAGGAGGGGGATAGATAGGACTGGTATTATTTTTAGTCGTTGAATTTTTGTCTCAAATTAATTGAGCATAGAAACACGAAAAACTAGAGAAATTAATTCTTTAAGAAAATGTTGCTAGGTCAACATTTTGGTTTTAAATTTAGTATTATTAAAAAAAACCAGAAATTTTGGAAATTTTTATTTCTTCTTGGTTTGCTACTTTATTTCTAAACTTTTTTCCTTTAGTATTTTTTCATTAGAACTGGTTTTTTTATTTTCTTCTGTTGTTTATAGATTTATTTATAGATTCATAGCATTTATTTTAATGTCATAATAATGCCAGAAATATTAAATGTTTGTTCAACATTTTGATTTTAAATTTAGCATTAGTTGTGAAAACACGTAAATTTTGTATCAGATTTTTTATTTAAACCTTTTTTATTTAATGAGCAACTCTATTAAAATTATTAATGAAATTATTGTTTTACGTTTTGGTTTTAAATTTAGGGCTAATTGAACACACGAAAATTTTGTCTATGTTGTTTGTATATAATGAGCAACTCTATTAATTTATTAATAAAATTACTATTTTATTAAATTATTATTTTTAGCATTTTGTTTGAAAAAAAAACAACTTTCATTTGCACTTTTTTATTTAATGATATTTGCCATTCTTAATTTCCGCTGTCGTTTTTTTTTTGCATTGATTGCCTCAGCACTTTTTTGAAGGAAATTTGAAATTTCCTCGACTTTATTACTTGTTAAGCAATACAATTGAATGAATTTTATTAGTATTTTTAATTTAGTATTTTTTCTATCTGCACTTTTTTTATATGAATTTCTTCGGTTTGGTAATTGGCGGCAGCTTTTTTTTAGTTTTTCGTCTTCATTTTTTCTAAATCTTGTTTTTCCTAGACTTTTTTTTTTCTTTTATAACAGATATTATTATGAATGGTCCCAGTTGTCTCTTTTTCAGTTTGGATTTTTGCCAATTGGCTTTCAAAAATAATTCAACAATTAATTTCCTGTATTTTGTTTTTTTTTCTTCGTTTGTGTCTCTGTCTTCGACTGGAATCATATTTAACAAGTGTTTGGCATTTTAAATATTTTGTGAATAATTCGAAAGAGTTTTTCGGCCCCAGAAAACTATTCGTCATATGTTTGTTAAGATGACAGAGCCATTTGGTAAAATCTTGACAAAATGATATAACGTTAAGAAAACACGAGCCGCAAAACAAACAAAAACGAAAATGTTAAATTAGCAGAACGCATGATTTTACACTGCTTAATGTATTCAATAAAAAACTCATTTGGGTTTACTGAGAATGTGAATAAGTTTACAAAACGATAGGCCTCTAGTCATGTCAACCCCTTTATCTGCAGTTCTCTTTACATGTGTAATGTAATATTACTCTTTGTCCCTATTTCTGCCTTGACGGAACGAATCAAAACCCCTCTAAACGATTGATCGTCATTTTCTTATAGCATATTATTAATCTTATATACACCAGTCTTTCTGATGTTCTCCATAATCTTGAGGGTCATTTGCCTTATTTTGTTCGCATTAAACAAAGAAATAACAAATATCCACACAAGAAAAAAAAAAATTAAATGCGGCCATGTGTTAGTGTATGCGCAAGAAAAAGGCCGCGTCTTCACAAAAAAGATATAAATATTAAGAAAATCGTGCCTGGCACCATAAATTACTGGAAACGATTGCTATTTAATCTAGTAATTGATATCTAATACCCATTTATAAGGGGGCAATAGAAATAGTTCAGAAGTTTCTTCTTAACCTTAACCTTAATTTCGTCAAGACAACACACATGTATGCAGACCTTCATGCTCTCTTCATTTAAGTCTCTTGTAAGTGAAATTGTGATAATGATCCATCCTTCTTCTGTTTTCTTGCGTTGTGTTGGGCCATGAGCTCAAGTTACCGTTTCAAAATCCCAATTTTCATTGGCTCAAGTATAATAATGTGTCACTTGACGCAAAAAATACAAATCTCTTGCCGTTGTCGTCGTGGTCTTATTAACATTTACTCGTATATGAATTTTACGTTTTCTTTTTCGTATTTATGCCAGAGTGCACAGCTGTTATCAACAAAAGAATTAGCTGAACGTTGTGTATGTAGAGATTTACTTTTTTCTCTAATATAACAGGCGAAGCGTACATCGACCATGAATTGTGACAATGTAAATATAAGAAGATTCTCTTTGAACTGATCTCATGCTGAGGTGCTGCAGGACGGAATAATGTGTGTCTTGTAATATTATTGTCATCTTTTTCGATTTTTATCCTTCACGAGATTGAAATTTCGTGGTAAATTTGAGGTAGATGAAGAAAATGAAAAGATTGCATTTTTATGATGCCATCTGGAGAAAATTGTTTTCCCCTATAAGATATGAGCGTAGAGTTTAGTTATCATTCATTACCGAGGTGGATACTGTATTATCTGCAACTATTCTCTATTTATACATCACATATGAGTACCAGCTCTTTGCTCAACTTTGGACACTGTTATCGACTTTTGAATTATGCATTGTACTAATAATAGCAGTGTTGTATTTATAGATTACAATCTTATCATAAAATATTTTTTTTTTCATTTTACAGTATAATTGACAAAGATCGATTACTTGGCTAAATCACTTCATTATCGACTCAACTATTTCTAAATTTACCATAATTTCTTCATCTTGAATCAACTTAATGCGCATCCGCGTCACAGTAGACATTTAAAGTGTTGTACATATGTATCATTATTGACATTGTTTCAACTGCGTGGAATTATAAACTTTTTTGATTATGTTTTTCTCAAAAATTCTTAAATTTATCGGTTTTGTATAAAATTGTTGTGCACTCGCATCACAGTCGACATTGACATATCGCACTTCATTGCCGATATTGTTTCAACTGCGAGAAATTATAAAAATCGTTGATGATGTTTTTCTCAAAAATAAATACACAATTATTAACAATTTGCTATTTTCTTCTTCTTCTTTCTTTATTAATAAAAATCTTCAAAGTTTTCTTTAAAGATTCTCGAAATTGTTAAAATTTGTTGGTTTTGTGTAAAATTGTACATATTCACAGCATAGTCGACATTGACATTTCGCTTGTCATTACCGAGTTGTCATTACAAGTTTAACGATTCAATTACTCTACAATAAAATTCCCTAATTTGTTTATAGTTTGTTGTTAGGTTTCTGTAGTTTTATTGCCTTTTTCGCGTCACTGTTGACGAGCACAACATCATCATCTTCATGATTATATTTATATATACAAAAAAAAAAAACGATTATTTTACGTTAAACATGCTACCAAGATACTCGTCCATGTTATCAACATTTGAGTTTTAAGAGACTTAAAGTTTTCAATATTAGAAGAAAATCTGTGTTCAATGTCATTTTAAAATATTTAGAAAGAAAGGTGGCTATGGGTGAATGTATGAAACACTATTATCGACGGTTCAATCAAACATTTGGAAATTGTAAAAGCTAGGAAATGGATTTATTAACACATATTATCAATTAAAGCAATTGTGATCAATTAAAATAAATATCTGTGCGATGTGTACTTTGTAATCGACTGTCCTATGTAGGCATTATTTTTATATAACAAGAATTAAATTGTATTTCTTCACAAAATGTATAATGATTAAAGAAATTTCTGTTTTTCTAAGTTGTTTTCAAACACGCACTTAAACAGTATTCTCATTTTGACACTTTTTTGCATATACCTTAGCCTACCTTGTTAGATTAGATCTTCAAAAAAAAGTTATTTTATTATTTGACACGTTTCTTGACCCATATATTACACTTTTTTGTACCTCCCCTCTACCTTCTAATCATATCATTTCTTTGCCAAAATATGATTTCATTTCTTTTTTTAACTTCTCACCAGGAAACGAAGTAATCACTTTAACGTTAGAAAGTCCTGACGGTGATGATGACTCATAAAATATATCCAGCACATTTTTTTCTTTTTACGAGCCAACTGCAAACTTCTTAACTTGTGTTGTCTCCTACCGAAAGTAATAAAACTTTGTTGCCTGTCTTGCCTGCCTGCCTAGTCATAATAACATAAGACCACATGAAAACTAATATAGCCGCTTGACGACAAGAGTGTTGTTATTGTTTATTAGTTTTTTTTATACTATATACTGTAGTAGGTTTCTCCAACCATGCACTTTTTGTATTGGTTTTCTATGTCTATTTACTTTTCTTTTTGACATCAAAAGCCTGAACACCGCGGCGCAGCATAGCATAAAGAATTCGCTATGTGTGAAACCTTTTGAAGCCAAATAGTTTAATTTGTATACTCTGCAAAAGACCGACCGATCGGCCGACAACACTCGAGTGACCGACTTCATGTCTTTAACCACTTCGATTCATAAAATATTGATGATTTGCTGCTGCTGCTATCATTTCGAGTAATAACGTGAAACTATCGCCTGACATTCTATAGCAATGGCGTTGGGCTGGATAGATGATGATTCATAAAAAGACAGCCAACCAATCGAATATATGTAATATAAAACTTTGCGTGTCGATTTTTTCGTCAGCATTTACCCATAAACCCATAACATGACTCGCAATTTATAACGTTTATATAATGTGTAATGGAAATGTTGTTTTTTTTATTTTGTGTATTTTGAGTTTAACGACAAATATGGAACAGATATGAAAATTTAAAACCAAATATGAACTGAGCCCAAAGAGAAATAATATTAATTTTAGATAATAAATAATTAAAATTCGTCATTAACAGCAAGGAATCAGATGGCTAAATATGAATTTATGACGATGATGATGATGATCGGAAGGAACATTTCCTGATTTCTCTAAGTGATGTTTTATGCGGCTTTTCCGTTTTCTTTGTTTCTTTTGAAAGGGAAAAACTTATAATGTAATTCAAATGCCTTGAGGTATTTATTATGAGCTTCTTGTTTTTAGTTTAGTTTTTCTTTTCTTGTTTTTTTATACCTTGTAATCTGTTTTTAACAGTTAGCAAACAATTTTGTGTTCAAAACAGAAAAAAACCCACATTGACATTGACAATTATTCGCTTATCTTGGTCTCTTTCGTGCCCACCCACACTCAGTACCCATTGAAACTATGAAAACTGCATGTCTAAAATATTTTGCAACTTTCGATTTTCTACGTTTATAAAATGTTCATTTCCTTATTTTCTTTAATCACACAATGTTCAACAAGAATTCCTAGAAATGCTCACGAAAATTGCAGCGTTAACAACAATTTCTCTGGAAAACTGTTAGTAATTGTCATGAAATGGAAATGTTAGCACAGGTTATTACTTAATAGCAGAAAAGCTCTAGAAAATATACTGTAGTAAAATGTCAACATCTATTAAAACATTGACATCATTTAGTTATAGAAAAAATAGCAAATATAGTATAATTGGTAATGTTCATATGTTGAGAAACATTTGTAAACTACAGCAACATGTTGTGCAACATGTTGTGCGTTTTCATAATACTATGTTATTGCAGTATTACTTAGATTTCTTACATATCTAGGAAGTATTACTTACATTCTATCAAAAAAAAAAAAAAACACCAGAAAGTGAAGTATTACTTACATTTCTTACTTTCTTCCGAGGTATTACTTACATTCTGTCAAAAAAAACATCCGAAATTGATCTAAATAATAAAGGATTGTCAAACATCTTTTTGTCATGAAATTGACGCAACTGTCCTCTTTACTGATGGGGAGTTCGAGCGCTGTCTGTCATTTCGATTTTGTCAATCCACCTCATGTGTGTTTTGCTATGGTTAAACTATCGAAAAATTGTTTAAGAATCGCCACTAAAAGTTCCATTCATTATTTAACTTTCCTTAAATTTTCAGCTTAACAATTTTAGATTTTCGAACTGCTCATTAATTGTACATTTTCCTTTATTTCTATTTTCCTATCTTCCAGGATCTCGTCAAATCCCATTTGATGATAGCGGTCCGTGAGGAAGTTGAGGTGCTCAAAGAGAAAATCTCCGAACTCATGGATAAAATCAATCAATTGGAAGTGGAGAATACCATACTGAAGGCTAATATGTCTCAGGAGACATTGCAGCAATTACAAATGCAAATTACTGGTACGGCAACGACAACCAACATGATTGCAGCGGCACCAACACCAACTCCACCAGCTGCCACAGTGGCAGCGGCCAATGCTATAGCCGTTGTGGCCAACACAAATGCTCTGGGCAATCAACAGCAACAGCAGCAGCAGCAACAACAAATTGCTGCCATCACAGCAGCAGCGGTGGCAAATACTGGCAGTGGAACTGCAACACCAACCACACAAACAGCAGTGGAAAATGTTGAGCATCAGAATGTTATCAATGCAGAAGAAGCAGCAACACTGCAGCAGCAGCAGCAGCAGGCAGCCAATGGACCTATGTCTTAAGCTCATTGTTGTCTTGATGGTTCCTAAAGAAGGACAAAAAATTAAAAAAAAAACCCAACGCCTAAACGGAAAGGTGTTTTAACAGAAATATGCTTAACACTCTCGACAGAAACATGAAAAAACACAAACACAGAAAGATCTTAGGAAAGAAAAATATATATATTTTTTTTTGTAAGAAAACAAAACAAAATTTGTAAAGAAATGGGGTGATGTTGCAGACTATTGTAGAACAGAGGAAAGCTGAGGCAACAACTTTGAACTTTGAACAACTTCCTCGTGTTTGAGCCACTAAAGAGTCTTTGGAAGCTAAAGCCATTTTTATGTTGTTTTATAAGATTTTAAGAGAAAATTTAAGAAAATTTTTAAAAACTGTTTTAAATTTTCCTCCTTCTGCTGCGCAACAACAACATCCTATTCCTTTTACGATCGATAATTCTCCGTTTTAAGAAAACAAATCCAAGTAATTGTTATTTTGTGATCGTTTGTGAGTCAAACCTACACTTTTTTCTAGTATTATTTATTTATTTTTTTGGTTGATATTACTACTAATATTTTTGTTAATTTGCTGAGTATACTCTCACACTTAGCACTACGTCTCTCTCTCTCTCTCTCCTTCCGTCTTGACAATTGCTTTGATTTGTTTGTGGATTTTGTGTACAATGTTAAGAGCGGAACAACTCTTAGAGTTGTTTACAAAAAAAAATGCTGCTATTGCTTTTAGAGCATGCTGCGCTTGGGCGCAATGTTTAGCAACATGTTGCTGCAACATACATACATTTTAAGTTTGTAATGTGATATACTACATAATGCAAGAGAAAATACAAGAAACTCCAAAAATATGATGAAACTACATATGAATGAAATATGATGATGTGCATAGAAACAAAAGAAGAATAACTGAAAAACTGATGACCGAAAACTGATTTCTCCTCCCTCCAGCCGTTAAGATTTCTTTTAAATTATAAATGAAAATGAAGTTTATAAAATATGTTGTTATTTTTTTTGCTATCCACTCTATGAAAAGATATTGTAAATCCGGACATGATTTTTTTTAAATATTTCATTTATAAATTTTTTATTGTTTTTTTTCTTTTTTATGTAAACTTCATAATTTTTTTAATTAATGATTGTTTTTTTAAATTTTCCTTATAAAAAACACAAAGAAAATTTCAAGGAACTGTATGCGATACAAGAGAAATACAAAACAATAAATTGACTTAAAATTTATACTTCTATTAAAAAAGTAAAATTTTAAGTCCATTGAAGATCTTGAAATTGCGTTTAATTTGTTTTTTTTTTTTTGTATTTCATATTAATTAACAACCTTTAAATACCCGAAAACATGATTAAATAGAGAAAAAAACACAGTTGTGATAATTTGCATTGCATTGAACTTTCGAGAGAACACAAACACAAGAAAACTCTCTTCATTAGAATAATTGAGAAAATTTCAATACAATACAATGAAATGTAAAAAAAAATTAAACAGACATAATCATTTAAAATAATTAAAATAAAAAAACAAGATAAATTAAATTATTCACCCACTGATATGAAAGCAGATACAAAATCTGTAAAATTGGATAATTACATTACAAAATAAATGAAACAAAAATTTTGTAAAAATTTCCAAATTCTTTTGAAGAGTTAAAATTTTTTGCAAAAGAAAGGAAATTTATTCAAGCAACACAATAAAAAAATTGTAAATATTTATTTAAAATGTATCTCTCAATCAAAAATTTTCACTCAACAAAATCCCCAGAAAAAACAAAAAACAAATTCAAAATTGTATTAAAGCTTAGGGCAAGGATATGATATCTTGCTGTAACTAAATATTAAATTGTAACAAATCATGCTGTTTCTATAAAAAACAAAACTTTTTGTCATATTTTTTTAAACGCTGTTTTATATCATAATCTTTCTCCTGATTTTCCCCTTTCAAACCTACTCTCGTTACCTTGCACTGAAATAAAATTTTTGAAAAATTATTTTAAAAAATCTGTTGTAAGATTTTTTTTCAAAGACTCTTCTTGTGTAATTATTACTGATTATTATTTTTTTTGTGTGTATTTATAATTTATGATTTATTATTATTATGATTTTTTTTTTTCAAAATATTATTAATATTAAAAAATTTTTATTTTGTTTTCTAAATATTATTACTATTATTATGAATTAGATTGTAAAATTTTATAATAAAAATAATACAATATTTTTTTAGCTTGTAAGTTTAATTTTAAATCATGAAACAAAAACAAAAAAAAAATAAACCATAAGAAACTGTGGCAAAAAAAGAAATATTTAACAAAAAATAAAAAATAAATAAATAAAGAACAACAAAAAATAAAACTGAAAATATATTTTCAAAAACAAAAAATGCACGAATTGTTTTATGTTCTCCCCCCTCTTACAAGAGGAAGCCTAAAAGAACCTAAGAACCCAAAAGACGAAAGGGCATATTAATGTTTTATCATGCAATTGCACTACACTTATCCTGCAGAGACGCGAAAATTGTCTAAGGAGGTTACAATAAAATAGAGCACAAGTGGCAGAAATGTTGGCAGGTCGTCGTCAGCTTTAACAAAAGGTGAATAAATACAAAAAGAGAGATAAAAAGGAAAGGGGTTTTGAATTATTTCTTAAAGGCAGAATGTTTTAAAATAACAAAAAATGATGAACTGAATTTCATCTACATATTTAGAAAATTGTAATCTTTTCCCCATTTTACTGCAAAATTATCGTTATTGTTTTAAAGAGATTATTTGTTTTTAAATTTGATTTATTGAATAAACAACAATGTTTTAAAGAGATTTTTTTTTGTATTTTGGAAAATTTATTAAAGAGATTGGTGAAGATAATTAGTTTTTTTAATAAAGTTTTAAATAAAACGATCAAAAAGTTTTTTTTTAATTAAAGGTCACCTACGATACAAATATTGTTTGCAAATCTGTTTATAAAACGAGGCATTAATATAATTTTTCTCTTGTTAACGTATTATTTACATTAATTAACTAATCGGATTCAAATAATTTTGTTTTTTGTTCCCGAAAAAAGCACATATTGAAAAATATTTGTTTATTTCTTTAATAAGAACTTATTTCTTTTTAATAGATCCATGTGTATGGAAACTGTTTAATTACAAACTATTGATATAATATAAAATTTTTTTAAATGAAAACGGTAACGAAATATTTGCCATTGAAAAAACTAGAAATGATTTTTCAGTAAATGAACGTTTTTTTTTTCATTAAAAAAACTAAAGAAATATTATTGAATGCAATATACAATATAAAATACAAATGCAATAATAAATAAAAATATATAATTACTAATAACATTTATTTTCTTTTAACTTTTTTTAATGAAAAAGAGCATTTATTTATAAAAAATACTTCTATTTCTTCAATGAGAACATATTTCTTATTCATATATCTAAAAAAAAGTCTCATCGACATAACAGTTATTTTTTTTTAATTAAACATTTTCTACTAAAAAAATAATAATTATAAAAAAAACATTTTAAAATATTATTAACAAAAACAAAGTTAAAAATATATTTATACTATCAAAGCTAATATTTTTACAAAAAAATATACATATTAATGGTTTTTTGTTCAATTTTTGTAAAAAAAAATAAAACTTATTTATTGAAAAATTTTCTTTTTTTCCATTGGAATATATATATTTATTCTTGTAAATAAATAATACTTGGAAAAATGTCTTATTAACGAACATTGACATTATGACATTTTTTGTTTAAATGAAAATAATAATGGCATATTTCCGATTGCCAAAAATAACAATATTTTTTTTAATAAATAAATAATTTTTTCAATACAAAATGCTAAAAAGAATTTATTGACAAATATATTTTTTTATTTCAAAAACTGTTGGTTTTTAGTAAAAATATTTTTATTTTTATTTATTTATTTATTTTCTTTTTAGTAATGAACTCATTTTATATCGAATAGTTTTTTATATTAATAAATTTATAAAATATTTAAGCATTTTCCTTATGTGAGATTCAGTTTAACAAAAATGTTTTTTTATTATTATTTTTTTTTTTTTTTAATAAATATCATCTGAAATTTGCTAGAAGACGCGGATCTGAATATTACATAACAGAGTTTTGTTATTACTAATTTTTGAAACGGAAGTTGTTTTTAGAAGCTTCTCTTACAAACATTTCAATTATCCACAATTTACAATAAATTGCACATCAAAAGTTTAAATAAGAGGGTGGACAAAACAATTTTAGAAAATCTTAGTTTTTTTTTTTTTTTTTAAATTTGTAATAAAAAAATATACCTCTTTTTTTAATGATACTATTTAAAGCAGATTAATCAATCATTTTGCTATTTTATGTTTAATATTTTTTTTTGCCGTCAACAATAATTTGCGATAAAATAGTAAATGAAAAATATTTGCTTAAATTTAAAAAATAATAGCAAATATCCATTAAAAATTGTTTGTTAATCATTAAAATTTAACGTTCATTTATTAAGCATCATTAGTTTATGAACGGATATTTGTAAAAATATATTGTAAAATAGAAAAAAAAAACATTTCAGATGATACTAATAGTAGATTCGTGGCAATTTTTACAAACTTCCTTTAAAATGCATAAAATTGCTTAAAAAAGAGTTATAGATTTTGCTTTTAAATTTCGATAAAATCGCCATTAACGATAACTTGATCACATTCTTGGCAATATAGTTCTACTTACTATATGTTTATATTATGTTCTTTTATAGTTATGGCATAATTGTAAACAATTTTTTGATTAATTTAATTTTATTTTATTTAACTATCTGGCAATTTAAAGCTTCTTGGTCAATATTAAGTAAATTACAAAATGCATAAAATAAATATAATCCATGAAAACTTTTCTCAAGGATGTGATGAAGTAACCGCTAATATAAATCATTTGTCGATAATGTTGTTCAATATTTATTTGAAATTTGAAAAAATCACAAAGACAAATTTTTTTACTGATATTTTTTTTTTCGTTTCTTGAAAAATCAAATTTGAATGTTATGCTTAAAACAATATTGAATGAATAGGTGATTTAGTAAGAAATATCAAACGAAACATTATTATATAATATTTTCTTTCGGTTTAAATGTATTTTGTATAATATTAAAAAAAATAGTTTGATTTACTATTAAAATTAGAACAGTACATAAAAAAAATTGAATTGAAATGAAAACCGTTGATAATTTTGAAAAAAAAATCTTAGAAATCACTCCCTTACATATACATAAATGAAACGTAATGACTAATATTATTCAGTTCATTTAACAATTTATTTTCAACTTTCTCACCTTATCTTATCTCACGTTTATTTAGCCACCTTTTATTAAAATGCTGAACGACCTCCAAAAAAAACTTCTATGAAATTTACAGACTTATGGTTTTAAATTGTTTTTGATTTTATCGCTATGAACAAATTACATTTACAAGCTAAAATATATGAATATAAATATATTTATTATAAAAGAAAATAGTACTTTTATTTATAGAAAACGAAACAAACTAATAATTTGTGGTAATTTAATTTTTTTAACATAAAAAAAAATATTTGTTGTAAAGAGAAAAATTAATAAACACAAAAATAAATTAAAATAAAATTCATATAAAACAAACAATTTTCAAAATGGCGCAAAGATCAATAATTAAAAAAAATGGTTAAAACTGTTGTATACTTTCGCTGTGGCTAATAAAATAATTAGAAAGTGATCGCATGGATTATAAATTCTTTTAACAGATTCTTCAAATTACCGAAGCTATTGACCTATACAATTTCAAAATTATTGCACAATTTTTAAAAATATTACGATGATTATAACGGTTAAAGCAAAAGTGTAAGTTGTTTTAACAGAAATGTTACAAAATCGTTAACGATTTCTTAATTTTCGTACTCCTTCCCCATAAAGGCAGTCAGCTCTGTCGGCTACAAAACTAAATCAAAGTAGTAAATTGATAATAAAAATATAATAAAGGGCAAAGTAATATTAAATAACACATCTCTATTAAATGAATAATACATAACACAACTTAAACAGCAAAAATTTTTAAAGTTCTGCAAATTTTTGAAGATAAAATCGCATAATATTGAATATGGAATTGTATCATTTCAGTTATTCGCAATTCACTAGAAGCTGTCAAATAACAGAATTCTGTGTTGAAACAAAGTGTCGACTACAAAACTAAATCGTAGTAGTAAATTGATAATAAAAATATAATAAAGGGCAAAGTAATGTTAAATAACACATCTCTATTAAATGAATAATACATAATACAACATTAACAGCAAACGTTTTCAAAGCTCTGCAAATTTTTGAAGATAATATGAATATGAATTGAATATGGAATTGCACTTTTTCAGTTATTCGCAATTCACTAGAAACTGTCAAATAACAGAATTCTGTTTTTAAACAAAGTGGGTGCACTAGTTTTTGTTAGAAAATATTTCGTTTCTCCTACAGGTTTTTTTTGGTAGAGTATTTCACATTTCTTGTACAATATTTCATCTATCCGCAATTTGCTAGAAGCTGCCGATAAAAATGTCAAATAACAGATTTCTGTTTTAAAACAAAATGGGTATACCATTTTTTCGAATTTTAATGAATGTAAGTTTTTCCAGAGTGTTCTCTTTTCTTAATTTCTTAAATTTTATAAAATAACCCTGGCAAATGTTGCATAACAAAATTCTGTTGTTGTTGATTTATTAAGAAATCTATCAGAAATATATTCCAATGACAATAATTTTAATGGGAATCTTAAAGAATTCATTTAAAATGCCACAATACTTTCATATAATGTTGAGCTAACAATGGAATTGGTGAAATAACACATTAATTAGGCAATCCTAATAGGCGATAGTAAATTTATATAAAGTTTGAATTTTCGTACTACGAAATAATTGTTGTTTAAAGTAGTTTTATTTCAAAATATTAAACTACAGATCTACATTGTTTAACACTGATGACATCTACATAGATTTTATATAACAACAGTATGAGAAAATCACTAGATTGTTAACAGCGAACATTTCTTATCAATATTTTAAATTTTAACTGATGATTGCAGCATAGCAACAGATAAATGTACAAACTATTATATTACAAAGCACGCATTTATCACATCTGGACACACAGTACAGTCAATTTCTTTCAATAAATGCTAAAACAATGATAGCGAAAAGGTGTTCTTTAAGCTTAACAGAATTGGTTTTATTTATAATTAATATTACCTTACAGAGTTGTATTGTATGCAAAATAATGCTTGCACTATCTGTGCTGAACAGCCCGTAGTTAACTATAACTTAGGATTCTATCGAGTGAGACCAATTAGCCTAATGATATGCGAAAATATGTTTGCGTAATGAGAAAAATGCGTTAGCTTGACACGGATGGGTATTACAGAGAATTCGTAACAAATTTGTGCAATCTATTACAGTTTTTCTTTTTCTAATGTACTCCTGTTTCCGAAACAAGAAGCTTTGTCCTTCGAGCTAAGTTATATATTTTATATCATGAAGATTCAAGGCTCGGCTGATGAATGGAAAGAAAAAAACTATTTCATTCGTTTAACTATTTACGATTAAAGAATATATTGCAATCATTTGTAATGTTTGCAAACAGCTTCATATAGTTTGTCCGATAAGCGATCTGCCCATATCGATATACATATGTATAATCAATATTTCCGACGTAGGAGAGAAAGACAACCGATTTCCTTCCAATTCGAGAGAGATTCATCACACTGTTTGCCACAAAAAATCCAAACACTTAAACGTTTTGTCAAACCAGGCCTAAGCAAGACAATTGTAAATGGTATTCTGAGCTTACAATTTATGGCAAAATAAAGGTCAATCTTAAACAAGAAAATTACATTCTGCATTATAGATCTGTTACATATAAAATGCTTCAAATCGTCGAAAATTTTCCAACATTTGGGTTCATATTCATAATAAAGCAGTGCAATTATTGGAGTAGTATTTATTTTATGTATTTTGTAATTTTCTTAATAAAAGGCTTTAAATTACAAAATTGTTAAATAAATAAAACGAAATTTGCAGAGCGTGTTTACTGTTAAAGTATGATTTATAAACCTTCAATAAATATTTAAAAATACGGTCCACAGTATTGTTATTAATCGAGCAGAGGATTAATCTTTCAATATTTCTTTTTTACGAAGTTCATCAAATTTTCACAAAGTATTTAGCTCTATTGAAATCTGTTGATATATTTTATTCACAAAAGCTGTTAAATGAGTTGTCATTTCAAACGAATGTCAAACAATCGATAACACCGTGTTAGATTTAACAGCATAAACATCATGTACAACTTTCTTTGCTCTGCTAAATTGAATAGAGAAACAATAAACAGTTGAAAATTTTGTTTCACATTCGCACGTTTTGAAATAAAATAGGATATTTATAAAAAAAACAAATGGAATTATCTGAAAGAATGCGGGAAAGCCTAAAGTCTATAGAAAGGTAATGCAACGCATCCAAAATATAAGTTTAAATATCGAATATTGCATTTCGATAAGCAATTTATTCATGAAATGTTGAAATACCTTTGGGCAACACTCTGAAACATGGGATGATTTATTAGCAGGTAAAGAATTAATTTGCCTAAACTATTTTACAATATAAAGTTCAAATAAAACCAGTTTTATCCTTGGCAAATAGAATGAAGAGAATCCATGTTATAAAGTTTATCGGAATCAGTTGTACGCCATCTTACTGTAAATGTTGTACTATTCTAGTTGTCATCCTCAATACATAAATAGTAACTTTTTTCCAAATAAAATTTTAAATTGCTTACCAGGTATGCAAAATGTCAAAGGTGATATGCTGTTTCTGAAATACAAGTTAAACTAATTTGTTTAAATACATTGAAAAAAAGTACAATAAAACTAAATTTATTGTTTATTTATATAAATGAAAATAGCATACCTCAACAGATAATACTTGCGCGCCGCCTATTGTACATTAATTGTATTATTCCTGACTGAGTTCCATAACACTTAAATAACAATTTGACAAAATTAAAACGCAGCGAATGTATATCAATGTTAGTGAAGGATAGATGATTGCCTTTGGGCAGATTCAAACCCAATCTAAATATTTTTTTTTTAATTTAAATAAGAAATTCTAAAATGTATTTTGTTGCATTGTATGGAATTACCTTAAATGTTTTCTTTTCCGTTGGGGAAAACCAATTCGAGTCAATTTTTTTAAAACAAATTCTAAAAAAATTTAAGACGCAACGGTTTTAGCCTTAATGTAACTGTGTGAAAAATCTTCGAAATTAAAATTCAAAATAATTCTATTTTTGCAGCTTCTTTATGGCATTTGAAGACGAATGTTTGTCCTTTCAGTAATTCTGATACACTGTTAAAAACGTAAATGTTATTTTGTTCTTTGTCTTTCCTATTCGTGGATTATTAGACAAATTTGATTGTTATGCGGAAAAATTTGTACGAATTAAAAGTTCAAATAAATTTCTCAAAAGTTTTGCTTTAACTTGAATAGAATACACACAACATGTATTCCTTTAACTTTCAAAGGTTTTTAATAATTTGTTTATTTCTAATATAAAAAAATACAATTTCTGTTATTCTTTTATTTTCCAAATATTTTAAAGAAACAATAAACAAACAATAAAATACAATTTTGTTTTAATATTTAGGAAAGTATTAAAAATTGGCACACGACTTATTAAAGTTTAACTAATAAATAATAATTTTGCTTATTTTTAAAATTGTTATAGAAATATCGATTTTTCTTCAATTTTTATTTAAAGTTATGTGAATATTTATCCGAAAAATTATCTTTCTTAAGAGAAAACGATTTTAAAAAGAAAAGTCTTTGAAAAAAATCTGCTACAGAAAACAGGCATTATTTATTTATCATTATTGTTATTGTTGAAATAAATTTAAATAAAATTTGTGTTTATATATTTTGCAAATTTGAATTAAAATTTCGAATTTTATATTTAATTTTATTTCTTTAAATTTCTTGAAATTCTCATTGGTTTCGTTATCCTTAATTTAACACAACTTCAATACAAAGATCCGAAGTTAATATTTGTATTAAATGATGTCATATTTATTTAAAATTACGTGATTTTTGTTTTTAAGGTTCATATTTCCCTTTTTCAGATCTTAATTAATACCCTCAAAACCGGAAAAAATTGTATTAAAATTTTGGATATTTCTTAATTTTAGCTAAAACTAAAGAAAAAAAACAGCATGATTTTGTTAAGACTTGAGGAAAATATGAATGAATTTCCCCCCTCTAAAACAAGCACTTGATTGGAAATATCGAGCTCAATGGAAGAAAACATAATTTTACATATAAAAGGGATACTAAAAAAACTGCATGAAACCAGATACAATTTTTTATATATATAAATATATAAAAATGAAATTCAAACAATTGATGATCTATAATCCTTGCGCTATGATAACAAACAAGGATATACAAAAAAAATTAAAAGAAGAGAAATGAAAATATAGGCGATTGTAAAAGAGAGGCTGTTTGCGTTAAGAGTTGACCATTAAAACACAACTCCCCGCTAAAAGTTAAGGCATTGAAGATGATGATAACAGCCGTCTTTTGTTCGTAAAACAAGTTCCATTATTAGTTCTATAAGTTTAGTTGAAGAAGTAATTTTTAAAAGTTATAAACAAAAAAGTGAGAAGAAACCCGAAATTGTGGTAAATAAAGAAAACAACAGAAACAAAACGCTAAAGATTGTTATAAATATTTATATTTAGTTATTACTATTATTATTATTATCATTATTATTATTAGAATTATTATTTTCGAAATATTACATTTTCTTTTGTAATGACAAGAGTCCATTTTTTTTGTCTAATTTTCCTTCTAAGAAGTATGAAAGTAGTTGTAAACTCTAAAATACATAAACAATTATAAATATGAAAGAAAAAACAAAAAAAGAAAAAACAAAACTATTTTTTAATTCTAACCAACTGAAAACTGATCAAATACAAAGAAAGAGAATAAAAACTATTGTAAATAGTCGTCGACAACTCTATAACTAACTGTACGTAAGCCAACACTAACACTAAAAACAAAAACTCAAGAAATATATTTAGACAAGTAAAAGAAAAAATGTTTATTAACAAAAACAAGAAAACAGCATAATTAAACTAAACCATAAATAATTCTACGCCCTGTCCTCCACTAAGCACATCCCCCCGCATGACACCAGACAGGCTTCCTTGAACAATAAAGTATAGTAGGAAAAACTACCAGAGCCTTTTTCACCTTAATCACCAGCTCCCGTTGCCGTTCCTACTTCCCCCCTCTCCCCGCCACCCAGATTGTATTATCTTTATAAATATTTCTTTATATTTTGTGTGTGTAAAATTATTAAGAAGAAGAAGGAAAGATAGAAATGATGAAAATTATAAATTGAATTAACTGTAACAAGAATAAAGTAAAAACAAAAACAAAACAGAAAGTACTAAAATATTTAACAAATCGACATTAAATAAAGATTCAAACGCTATAAGAAAAAAACTAACTATCCAGAAATCATGTTTTATTTAAGGGCCCAACCAAAACCCCCCAGCCCATTCCGTCGCGCCATCTCCTTAAGAAGCATAACTGTGGAAAGTTGCGCCTTTTTTTTATAATTTAACTTTCGGAATTTATTTTTAAATTTAACTAGTCGTCATACACATCTGCTACAAAAACAATACTTTAACGCTCATCATTTCCAATTTTCGTTTTGGTTTTTAAAACAATTCATTTCGATATTATAAGCTGTAATATTTTCAATTAAACTGCACGGATTTCATTACTATATATATAAATTTAAAACTTTTGTGATTAATTGTATTCTTTTTTGTATTACATTGCTTAAGTTTATTGTATTTGTATTTTGATGTCATTTAATTGTTTTTTTTTTCAGCTAATTTATACAAATCATTATACATAGATCCATACATACATACATAGATACATACAAAATTATGATTGTCTCTTTATATAGCTTTGGCAGTCGTTTTTCTTTCGATTAATTTTACGTTAATATTTTTTTAATACATTTAGAAAGACAACATCATAGACATTTGTATTATTTGTAGTTCATTATTATCATTTTTATAATTATATTATTGTATTACATATTAAAACAAAGAAGAAACTAAATAAATAAAAAAAAAAACATTAAATAAAATTTAAAATTTTTCCACTTCTTTTTATTTTATTTGGTTAATTTTTCTATGCGCATACAACTGTTTCCTTTTCAAATGAAAAGTAAATATGCTAACAAAGTAAGTATACTAAAGAAAATAATATGAATGAAACTTTCCTGAGTATGAAATTTTTCACAAAATGTGGACAATTTTTATGTGCATATACGAGGTGTGATCAAAAAATAACCATTTTTTCCAAAAAGTATTTATTTATTCACCAATTTCTATTTTATTTTCTTTAAAGTAGTCCCCCTCAGATATAATACTAATCCCGAAACACTTCTAAAACGCGCTTTTTGGTATCGCCAACAGCTCCTTTCGATTTTTCTTTTATCTCCTCAATCGTACCAAAACGCTTTCCTTTCATCGATGTCACCAGTTTTGGGAAGAGGAAAAAGTCAGCGTGGGCCAAGTCCGGTGAATACGGTGGTTGAGGCATGCTTGCGGTTTTCTTTTTGGACAAAAACTCACGCATAAGCATCGATGTGTGAGCTGGTGCGTTATCATGGTGCAAAATCCATGATTGGTTGTTCCACAATTCTGTGCGTTTCTGACGAATTGCTTCGCTCAAACGGCGCATAACTTCAAGGTAGTATTCCCTATTGACCGTACGACCTTGTGGCAAGAATTCATGATGGACCACGCCATTGAAATCGAAGAAAACAGTGAGCAAAACCTTCACATTTGACCGAACTTGACGTGCTCGGGCGGCCAGGACGAGCACCGTCATTCACATCTTCCTTAAACCACATATAACCACATATCTTCTTTTGAAAAGGGTCTTCAAGTTGACTGCATCTACACCGATTTTGCAAAGGCATTTGATCGTGTTCCTCACAATCTTCTCTTGGCTAAACTGGCTAAGATTGGATTTCGTTCGGAAATGTTGTCATGGTTCCGCCATTACTTAACTGGTAGATGCTTTGTGGTATCTATCGATGGTTCACAGTCCAACTCGTTTATTCCTCCTTCTGGTATTCCGCAAGGTAGTATTTTAGGCCCACTATTATTTAATATTTTCATAAATGATATTTCTGCTAGTTTAAAATCTTCTCAATGTCTTTTGTATGCAGATGACTTGAAATTATTTAAACAAATTTCATCTGATCGTGATAGTTTGGATTTGCAAAATGATTTAGATAGAATTGTTTCTTGGTCAGATTCAAATGGCCTTCCTTTAAATGTGAGTAAGTGTTTCACTATGTCATTTCGTAGACATCGAAACATTTTATTATCTACATATTCAATAAAGGGGCTCGGGTTACACTCCGTTGATGAAATAGTAGATCTAGGAGTACTATTTGACATTAAACTTTCTTTTAACAACCATCTTAACTTTATGCTGCCCAAAGCTTACTCAATGTTTGCCTTTATTCGTCGTAATTCTGATAAGAGCTTCGACTACCATACAAAGAAGACTTTATTCATATCCTTTGTGAGATCAAAATTAGAGTACGCTTCTTTTATATGGGCACCTAATGCTCAAGTGCATATAAATCGTGTGGAAAGGATACAGAAAAAATTTATTAAGTTCACACTTTATCAATCAATTGATTCTCTTTCCAACTATATCACATCGTATGTGGATAAATGTTCCCTAATAGGGTTGAAAACATTAGAAGCAAGACTAGATATTCTGTCACTTAATTTCTTATATGGCATTATTTGGGGTTTAATTGATTGTCAGGATTTACTACATGCTATTCAAATAAACGTACCACCTAGATCTCTGAGAAATAATTCATTTTTCTTTAATGTTGGTTTTCATAGAAATGATTATGCATTAAATGAGCCATTAACAAAAGCTTTAAGATTATATAATAAACATGCAAATCAATTAGATATAAGTCTTTCACATCAAAATTTCAAGATTATTTTAAATAACGTAATTAAATGATGTTCGTATTTACTATTTAGATTTAGGTGCTAGTCTGTAAGGATTCTATTTGTATCCATAGACTATAATAAATAAATAAATAAATAAACCGGTTATATCACAATTGAACTTTTCTTTCTGCTCGTAGTAGACTTGCAGTCAACATTTCAAATATACTTGCACATTTAATTTCATTTTTTACACAAAACTTAATACAGTTTCTTTGATCGATCATTTTTTCGAATAGTAAAAAATCGAAGAGCACACCAAAACACGACTAATCTTTTTATTTGTCAAAAACAAACTGACAATTCAAAATGGCTGATATTGTCGACATATACATATAACAGGCATGTGTACCAACATAACAGAAAAAAATGCGAAAATCGAACATACGTAGCTCACGAAATTTGAAAAAAACTATTTTTTTTATCACATCTCGTATATAATAATAACTAATATTTAACGCTAATCCGAATGGTGAAATACTCTCTCAAAAATTGTTTTTTGGCGGTAAATGTCTTATAAACTTTTGACGTGGACGGTGATGACTATTATTTAGCATTAGTCCGATTGACGAAACACAGAAATGATATTAACTATATACACACATGGTCAAAATAAAAAGTACACCCTATAGATATATTCTTTTTTAAACGCTTGTAGACGAAAATTTATTTATATTAAAAGAAAAAACAAATATTAATTTCTTTTATTATAACATTAGAAATAAAGTAAATGCTAAAATAATAACAAAAAAACAAAAATTAAACTCAATATTTTCCAAAAAGTAAGAAATTAATCAAAACACATTGGACAAAATAATCGCCGGAATTATGTATGTCGTAGTCACTCAAAATCTATGTCACTTCACTAAAATGGTATCACGTAAGTCACTTTTCGACAGAAATGCGACCCTGTTGAAAATCTATTACAAATAATGGTATTATGTATGTCGTATTCGACTCCAAAATTCGGCAGAAACAGTCGTTATATATTTTCTTGGTGACAGGTCAGAAAAAAATGAGGAAAGTAAAATAATCAAAAGATTCAAACGGAAAATGGATGATAAAAAGTAAGTTTGGCTTCAAACTTTTACCATGTATTTCAGCTAACATGTCTGTTTTTATATAAGGTTAAAAGTTACAACACCAAAACAATTTGCAACCCTTGTCCAATTTATGGAACAAAATCCAGACTTGGCTAAAGGATTTCATAAAAATACCGAAAAGTCGACTTTAAAACAACAATGGGGCGTTATCAAAACTAAGCTAAACAGCACTGGACCTCCTACGCGTGAAATCGATGGTTGGATGAAAGTTTGGGCTGATTTGAAAACAAGCGTAAAAAAGAAGCTTATGCACAACAAAATGGAAAGTCACGCAACTGGAGGAGGTATATTTAAGCAAAAGGTGCTAACACCAGTTGAGGACACAGTTGCAGCAATTTTGCAAATGGATTCAATAATTAATCCAGAAGGACCAACTTTTGGTGTTGCAAATGCTTCAGTGGTGGACTTGAGAGAGGAAACGTATGAAAAACTAATTACTGACATTAGTATGGAAGATTTGCCTCTGAGCTCCAATTGCAATCCTCGACCATCAAAGGCAAAAGAACAGGCCAAATCAGTGCAAAAATATATACTTCTCGAGCAACAATTAAAAGTCCAAACTGATTTATACAACGATGTAAAGAAAAGCTTGGCAGAAATCGAAAGATATAGCCGTAAAACTTTTAAGTTGCAAGTAGAGCAGTTAAAGTTACAAAAAGCAGTAGTATTTATATTGCTCCGATAGGCTTGGAGCCAAAATCTTTATGTGTGTCCCATCGACGCAACCGATAACGCCCGGGAAACCATTTTTTTTGGTAAAAATGTTCCTTGATTTCATTTTTTCCGACTCTGTCATAATGAAAGAGATCCAGTTCGGACAAAGTTGTGTAAACATGGCATTTATACATTCATGAAACACACCACTGACTGTTGGTTAGGCTAGCCCAACATTAAAGTCGTTTCCAGCTCCTTTTTGATAACTTCCTTCAGCTAAGATTCTCATCGTTACTGCAAGCCGCAATGTTTTGGTCACTTGGGTTGACCTGGAGCCATCTTGGAGCAAGGGTGATATTTCTCTCAGAACATACAGTAAAGCATCTTTATTCAATCTAAAATTTGCAATAAATCTAAAAAAGTCTTCATAAAAAGCTTCATAGTAACAATTAACCTAACTTACATGGAAGTTGGTAGTAAAAGTATGTTCGAGCGATTTCTCAATTGTCTTCTAAAATTTCTAAGTTCTCCTACACTGCGTTCATCTTCATCCTCATCAGAAGATGAGAATATAGCCAAACTTATTATTTTTAGTTGTTTGCTTAGGAATTATTTCAAAAAATCAGCACAACGCGGGAAAAATTAAATGGAAATTGTGTCAACATATCAGCAGGTATTTTGTTTTGTTTATTTATCAGCTGATCTGTTTTGTGAGAGAAATCTATTACAAAACTAAACTCACGTTGAAAAAGTTACATGATACCGATAAAATGTAAATTCGACAGTGACTACGAGAGTTGTCACTTTTCGACTACGACATACATAATTCCGGCGAATAAGTACATTTAGTTAAAATAAGCAAAAAGGTAAAAAAGTCAAGTTATTTCTGCCAAATTGGCTGAGTTTTGTTAAAAGCCGGTTTATCCACCTTTATTTTCAATTATTTTGTTGACTGGTATTTCATACCAAGTTTTTTGAACAAAATTCCATAACTGATTCTTATTTTTAAGAACCTCCTTTCAAATTGTTTGTTTCAACTCTCCCCAAATGTTTTCGATTGGATTTAAGTTTGGAGATTGACTTGGCCAGTCAAGAAGGGCAACATTATTATCTTGGAACCAATCCTCTACCATCTTAGAAGTATGCTTCGGATCGTTATCCTGCTGGAATGTTCATCTAAGAGGCATACTTTCCACAGCATAGTTCAACATCGTATTTTCCAATGTATTTTTGTAGTGAAATCTGGTCATACCTATAGTGTCGGTAATTTGATGTATCGGATTGACAACATACCACGAGAAACAACCCCAGACGATAATATTACCGGTCCCCTGCTTCACCGCCTTCTTTGTAAAGCGAACATGGAATTCCTTACTCTTAGGGCGTCTAATATTCTGGCCACAGTCGTTGCCAAATACATTAATTTTTGTTTCATCGCTCCACAAAATGTTTCGCCATTATTTTCATTGTCTCCTCCGAACCTATTGGAATGACTTCTTGCAAACGCCAATCTAGTCCTTAAATTTGTTTTTCTCTAAGCAAAGGAACTCTTCTGGCTATCCGTTCTGGTAAATGTGCTTCTTGTAGTCTACGAAGAACCGTTCGCTAAATTGCGAATATTACCGTTGCCTTAAATTTAGAGATTGTATTCAATCTTTTTGCTATCCGAGACATGAACCAGCAAACATCAACTGAATGGTGATAGTACATTTCAATTCGGATCGAGTTTATTTTTCCAACTAAAATTGCGAATATAACCGTTGCCTTGATCAAGATCGCCTGGTGACATCAAAGCCCAATTGCGTACCTTTCATTTGATATCAAAATCAGCAAAATTGGTCAAGTCGTTTTAAAGTTATAGCCGGCCAAAGTATGTTTGCTTCATGAAAAACACCTACTATGGGATTCTGTTCGCCTGGTAGAAATCCTTAAATTTAGATATTGTATTCAATCTTTTTGCTATCCGAGACATGAACCAGTAAACAAACATCAACTGAATGGTGATAGTACATTTCAATTCGGATCGACTGCTATTCGATCGAGTTTATTTTTCAAACTAAAATTGCGAATATAACCGTTGCCTTGATCAAGATCGCCTGGTGACATCAAAGCCCAATTTCGTACCTTTCATTTGATATCAAAATCAGCAAAATTGGTCAAGTCGTTTTAAAGTTATAGCCGGCCAAAGTATGTTTGCTTCATGAAAAACACCTACTATGGGATTCTGTTCGCCTGGTAGAAATCCTTAAATTTAGAGATTGTATTCAATCTTTTTGCTATCCGAGACATGAACCAGCAAACATCAACTGAATGGTGATAGTACATTTCAATTCGGATCGACTGCTATTCGATCGAGATTATTTTTCCAACTAAAATTGCGAATATTACCATTGCCTTGATCAAGATCGCCTGGTGACATCAAATCCCAATTTCGTACCTTTCATTTGATATCAAAATCAGCAAAATTGGTCAAGTCGTTTTAAAGTTATAGCCGGTCAAAGTATGTTTGCTTCATGAAAAACACGTACTATGGGACTCTGTTCGCCTGGTAGAAATCCTTAAATTTAGAGTTTGTATTCAATCGTTTTTCTATCCGAGACATGAACCAGCAAATATCAACTGAATGGTGATAATACATTTCAATTCGGATCGACTGCTATTCGATCGAATTTATTTTTCCAACTAAAATTGCGAATATTACCGTTGCCTTGATCAAGATCGCCTGGTGATCAAGATCGCATGGTGACAGCAAAGCCCAATTTCGTACCTTTCATTTGATATCAAAATCAGTAAAATTGGTCAAGTCGTTTTAAAGTTATAGCCGGTCAAAGTATGTTTGCTTCATGAAAAACACCTACTATGGGATTCTGTTCGCCTGGTAGAAATCCTTAAATTTTGAGTTTGTATTCAATCTTTTTTCTATCCGAGACATGAACCAGTAAACAAACATCAACTGAATGGTGATAGTACATTTCAATTTGGATCGACTGCTATTCGATCAGGTTTATTTTTCTAACTAAAATTACGAATATTACCGTAGCCTTGATCAAGATCGCCCGGTGACATCAAAGCCCAATTTCGTACCTTTCATTTGATATCAAAATCAGCAAAATTGGTCAAGTCGTTTTAATCAAGATCGCCCGGTGACATCAAAGCCCAATTTCGTACCTTTCATTTGATATCAAAATCAGCAAAATTGGTCAAGTCGTTTTAAAGTTATAGCCGGTCAAAGTATGTTTGCTTCATGAAAAACACCTACTATGGGATTCTGTTCGCCTGGTAGAAATCCTTAAATTTAGAGTTTGTATTCAATCTTTTTTCTATCCGAGACATGAACCAGCAAACAAACATCAACTGAATGGTGATAGTACATTTCAATTCGGATCGACTGCTATTCGATCGAGTTTATTTTTCCAACTATAATTGCGAATATTACCATTGCCTTGATAAAGATCGCGTGGTGACATCAAAGCCCAATTTCGTACCTTTCATTTGATATAAAAATCAGCAAAATTGGTCAAGTCGTTTTAAAGTTATAGCCGGTCAAAGTATGTTTGCTTCACGAAAAACACCTACTATGGGATTCTGTTCGCCTGGTAGAAATCCCTAAATTTAGAGATTGTATTCAATCTTTTTGCTATCCGAGACATGAAC
>JAHXMU010000318.1:0-24859 GCA_019455685.1 Philornis downsi
TATGATTTCGGTAGGAACGCACCTTGAAAACGATACAATAATTTTAAATAATAACAAATATTTTCTGTTTTACTGGGCAACTTTCGGTACTTTTTTCACAGAACGTGAACGAGATTTCTATTTTTCTGAAACATAAATTTATCGTCTAATATTCATTTGAAATTTTCTTAGATATAAATTATATGTTCCCACTTTCAAACGTAAATATTGTAGAGCTACTCCACTGAGATTCCATAAGTGTCTACTTATATTCTTTACTATCGTAGAAGTTTACATTGACTGGATCATGTTCGTCCATCAGTCTTTTCCGTTTGTGTTGAACATCCTATGGAGACGGAATTGCTTGAGCTTAGGGTCTGAAATTTTGCAAGGAAATGTGTCATAAGCATAGGTAGACTGCGCTCCAAAATCGGGCAATTAAAACAACTTGCCCATATAAGCACTAAACCAACGACCTTCAGAAAACTTAGGATTTTAAAGAAATTTTCAACCGTATTATCATTTTCTTCAATATCGTATATGGTGGTATTGAATAGACTCTAAAGGAAACCAACTCAATTCGTATAATTTTCGAAGAAAACGAGGATGGAGATGATTATTGTGAACTAAAAAGTATATATTTTCACTGGAAAAACTTGCTAAGACGATATGTGGTAGGAGAGTTTTCCTCACACCTGTCTGACCTGTCTGACGGAGGCTCTGCTTGATATTTTCTGCACTATGAACTGCAGGTGGGCGAAATCTGTCTGTTGGGGAAACACGTATTTATAGGAAACTGAATTAACCACCAGAAAAAATGAAAACTTTTCAGAATTTTTCTACAATTTTCTTCGGTATACGAGTATGATGGTTTTGAATGTACACTTGAAGAAATCATTTCAAATCATGTAATTTTTTGAAGAAACAAAGTAATTCTGAACGTGATTATTGACTAAAAAGATTAAAAAGTAGACATTTCCATGATATGTGGTAAGAGTAATTTTCTGAAACTTATCTGATTTTGGCTCTGTGCAGTGTTTTCTATGGACTATGGACTGGCCGAATCGAAAATGGCCGAAATCGGTTTATCAGTGAAAAACTTTTTCATAGGGAACCGAAGTAACCTTTAGAAAAGTGAGCATTTTTTCAAAATTTTTCAGTAATTTTACCAATTTTCGTCATTTAAAAGCAATATATAGCATATATAAAGCATAGTGTTATATTTGCTGATAAGCAGGGGGAAGAACCATTCTATTTCATATACATCGGGCCGGCCAAACTTCTGTGCACTACACTTTGCGTCTGTTCACTTGTTTTGCAATGCAATGGTTGTTTCTGTTAAAGGAAAATGCTATACTCAAGGTTTCTTATCATCATTGACCCATTTGGAATTTTTTATTGGAGTAATTGAATGTGATCCTCAACAGACTAGGGTGCACCAAGATGAAGTAATTCCAGTATTGCGCGACGATTCAACATACAAACATATATTCGTGTATATGGCTGAAAGAAGTAACGTCTAAGTCTAAGATATGCCCAATAATCTAAAATGAAACAAATATAAATTGTATAGGTATATCTGTATTATTACGAGCTCCCAAAACTAGTCGACCTGACGTATAGATGGCGCCAGTGTTTTGATGAAACTTGGCAACCTTATAAAACCTATGTTTTAAGTTTCAAGGCGCCATGTTGTTTAGTGTTTTTATTTGAGCCATCAAAACTAAGCGATCTCAGTGAATTTGTAAACATGTAATCCAATATTTCCATTTGAAAGATCTTAGATCTTAGATCTTAAATCCACCCAATATGAAAGAAAAATGGCATTCTACTCTTGGTGGAGTCTATTCCTTCGTTTACGACTGTAAAATACGCCAGATACGGTTAAGAAAATTCACAAAATGGTATTGGATGATCGTCGGCTGAAAGGACGTGAGCTAGCTGAAATGATAGGCATTTCAAAAAGTGCTATACATCGTATATAACCGAAGATTTTAAGATGAGAAAGCTGTGCGCAAGATGAGTGCCGCGCTTGCTTTCAGTAGAGCAAAAACAGTGTCATGATGACGTTTCAGTAGAGTGTTTGGCAATGTTTCACCGCAATAAAGTTGAATATTTGCATTGATTTATAACCATGGAATTAGACATGGGTCAACCACTTCACTCCTGGAACAAAGGAAACAGTCAAAGCAGTGGACTGGAATGGGATCATTGTGTTCAAAGAAGGTAAAGACGGTTCCATCCATAGGCAAGCTCATGGCGTCTGTTTTTTGGGATGATGAGAGTATTTTTATTGATTATTTCAGAAAGGGAAAATCATCAAAGGGAAATATTATGCTTATTTATTGCAGCGTTTAGGTGATGAAATTATGGAAAAAGGCCGTATTTAGCGGAAAAGAAAATACTCCAGTTTACACATCCACTATTGCGATGACCCAAATTAATGAGTTCAAATTGCTTTATCAGCTCCCTCTGACTATTTTCTATTTCCAAACCTGAGAAAATGGACTGGATAGAACTGTGGACTTGAATGGGATAATTTGGATTGATTATCTTCAGAAACGAAAACCCATGAATTTATGGGAAAATTCCGCATTTGGCGAAAAAGAAAGTATTGGTTCGTTGGTAAAATGTTTGCCAACAATGAAGAGGTGGAGTCTGCGGTTGATGGTTATTTCAAGCACTTTGACATTTCTTACTATAAACAGGCTGTAGAAGCTACTGAATATCGCTGAAAAAAGTGTGTCGAGCTAAAAGGAGATTATGTTGAAAAATACAGAACATATTGTTCCAACTTTTTTGTGACGTCTTAAGTAGATCAGCTAGTTTTGCGACCGCCCTCATATGTATGTGCTTGATATTATTCCATTCGGTCCTCCATCTTATTTCATTTATCTGATTGATGTCTTTTTTCGGGCAGTTATTAACGTACCTAAAATAATTTATAGCTTAGTATTATTAAAATACGATAGATGGCGTTTGGGTTATTTAAACAGTTATGGTGTACGTATGAGTAACATGTTTTCACCTTCACATAACGTATACTCTATACAACAATTTTTTGCTATTCCGAATGACTTAGCAAAGTATTCAAAGGTGTTGTGCGAGCCAGTTCAATACATTGGATATGATAAATTAGATATGATATATTAGAAATGAAATTATGTTAGATATTAACTTTCCCTTTTAATAAGACGATCGAAGGCCGAGCCAGTTACAATATTTCTTTTCATTTTTGGCCATTTCCTGTTTGGGTGACAAATTTTCAATTAAAATAATTTTAGCATTTACTATTTTGGTGGATCAGTTTTGGTAGTAAAAGTAATTTCCCTCTCATTTGAATATGACCAAGAATAACGGCACCAAAGCACACATTTCGCTTTCATTCTAGTGTGAAAAGGCACAAACCATCATTACAAATAATCATCCGCACATGAAATATTCTATTCAACAGCATATATATAAAATAATGAACATACATATATTTCCATTATGAATCCATTTTGTGAATTTCCGGAATGTTTTCGTTAAAATATTTTTTTTTTTTTTTTTTGGTTTTTCGATATTTACCATTTGGTTGCGAGCACAGGAAATTATGTTACAAACAAAATAATAAAAATAATCGTACAAACTATATAATTATCATACATATATATATACATATATATATATATATATATTCATATGGCACGTTTGCAGTGCTCCGATGTTGTACACAGATTTCGTTGCATTTGGATAGGAACACCATCAAATGAAATTTACATTTTGAATGTCCCGAAGAAAATGTGATAATGGAAAGAAATAGAATGAATGACTTTAGGTAAAATTAATATGATAAATCCGAATCGGTAATTTTGTTAGTAAACCAATAATAATAACTGCCCTCTTGTGATCATACACATTGTACGGCAGTCAGAGTCAGAGTAGAGGTAGAGGTTGGCATAAAAATAGTCACTCTAGCTCTCCTGATGGGATTGATCCAGACTTGTTTATTTGAAGCCACACAATGCTAAAGAATGACATTGAAGAAGTAGCGATAAATTTATCGTATGAAATATTGGGGAAAATTATGGGAAAAACTGTGGCCACTTGGACGGTATTATTTTCTTAACTTAACAAGACAAACAGAACCAATTTTTTTAATTTACAAAAAAGTTTTAACTTTTGAGTAACCGTTCTCTTTTGACAGTATTGGGATGCTATCATTCCATTTCTGAGGAGCACAATTCTCCATAGGTTGCCGTATATTTTATTTCTGTGCCTCCTCATTTTAGATTTTTTTATAGAAAAATTACGCTAGCGAAACGTTTTTGTAGAAAATGTTTTTATAGAAAATGTTTCGTTGGAGAATGTTTTTTTACGGAAAATGTGTCGCTGTAAGGGGTTTTATTGCAAGAATTAATTTTGTTGGAGAAAGTTTTTTAACATGAACAATTTCATTAAAGAAATTTTTTTACAGAAGAAGATTCATTAAAGAAACTTCTTTACAGAAGAGGTTTCATTAAAGAAACTTTTTCACAGCAGAGATTTCGTAAAAATACTTTTGTTGCCTTTATAGAAACAGATTTTTTTTTAATAAATTTCATTGCATAATTTTTTTTTTTTAAGGAAAATGAGACGCCTAAGGGTTTTTTTGGAAAAATTAATTTCGTTGAAGAAAGTTGTTTAACAAGAACAGTTGCATTAAAGAAATTTTTTATAGGAGAAGATCCATTAAAGGAAGTTTTTTACAGAAGAGGTTTCATTAGAGAAACTTGTTCACAGCAGAGATTTCGTAAAAATACTTTTATCACTTTTTTGCTTTTATAGAAACAGATTTGTTTAAATAAATTTCATTGGATAATTTTTGTTATAGGAAAGGTAATGTTGATTTTTTTACAGAAAAAGTTGCATTATAAAGATTTTTATATCAAAAGTTTTTTTGTAGAATTTTTTTAAGGAAAACATTTGGTTAAAGAAATTTTTTAAAATTTTTTTTTATAAAAATTTTTTTATAGAAATTTTTTAAAAATTCTTATTATAGAAAAATTTAAAAAAAAGAGTATTTTTATAGGAAAAGCTTCGTTATAGAAAATCGTATATATAACTGGTGTGTAGAAAATTGTGTTTTAGGAAGTCTTTTATAGAACAATCTTTCTATAAAAGATGTTTTTTCGTAAAAACGTTTTTATTGGACAAATTTCACAATAGAAACTTTTTTATAAAGAATGTTTCATATAGGCACTTCTTTATTAAATTTGAAATTTTCTTTAGGTAAAATGAAACTTTTTTAAAGTAAATAGAATAGAAATATCTCATACAAAATATGCAGCAACAGAAACTCTTTATGTGGAAGTTCGCAATAGAAATTTCTGCATAGAAAAAACTACATGGTAAAAAATTTTGATATTGAAGGTTACGTAGTAGGAACTTTTTCAAAAAAAAAAAAAAAAATTACGTATTAATTAAATAGAACCGTTTTTTTTGTAGAAAAGGTTTGGATGTACAAAGCTTTTTATGAATTATGAAGCTTTTCCTATAGCAATTAGGGAAATTTTTCCGTACAAAAAATTTTGTTGAAAAGTTAAAGGTTTCATTATTGACTCTGCTTTTTATAGAGAAAGTTTTATAATCGAAATTAAAAAAAAAAAGAAAATAGAAACCTTTTAATAGAAAAAGAGTTATAATAGAAATCGTTTTATGGAAAAGCTTTCTAAAAGAAATTTTTATGTAAAGAGGTTTTTATAATACAATCTTTTTTAGAAAAGAAATTTAAAATGAAAAACTTCCGCAATTGGAATTGTTCTGTAGAAGAAGTTTGGCAATAGGAATTTTTTAAAGAAGAAATTCAGTAGGAGAAACTTGTTTTCAAAAAAAGATTTTTTGAAGTAAATGTTTTATAGTGAAAGATTCTCTGGAAAAAAACTTTTTATAGAAAATTTTTTTAAAGAAAAAGTTCTCTATTAAAATTTAATTTTTGTTGGGAAATCTATTATATTTTACAAAAAAGTTATTGCCGAAGAAACTTTTTTTATAAAAAATATTTCATAGGTGTAACTTTTTTATAGAAAATATTTCGCCGAACAAACTTTTTGCGGAAAAATATCTGCTGGGGAAACTTTTTTATAGAAATATACTGAAACAGAAACTTTTTTTACTTATAGAAACTTTTTTACAGAAAATGTTTTTCGTTGGAGAAACTTTTTTGTAGGAAATGTTGGATTGGAGAAATTTTTTTACAGCAAATGTTTCGTAAGGAGAAACTTTTATAAACAAAATTTTCATTGGAAAAACTTTTACAGAAACTGGAGAAACTTTCTGTATAAACAAATTTTTTTTATATAAAAATATTTATAAAAATGTTTATAAAAAGGTTGTTTTTGCATAGAAAATCTTTTTTATAGAAGCGAACGAAATTTTTTTATGAAAGTTCATCCAACGCAACTCCTTCTACAAAGTTTCTCCAACAGAGCATATTCTGTAAAAAAAAGTTTCTCCAACGAATCTTTTTGTATAAAATTTTATCCAACGTAACTCTATTTATAAAAGTATTTCTAGCACAGTATTTGTTTATATAAAAAAGCTTCTCTTTAACTTTAAATTTTAACTTAATTCTTTACTTTAAAAAAATTCTCCAGGATCAAACATTTCTAGGTATCTCTAACGAAACTTTTTCCATAAAACAGATTATTTCGATTATATTTTCCATAAAAAGTTTGTATACGGAATTTTTTGTATAAAACGTTTTTGCTTAAAACTAAATTTATTTTTGTATGGAAATGTTTTGTTGGAATGCATTTATTTGTAAAGCTTCTCCAACCAAACTTTCCGTTTAAAAAAGGAAGATTCTATTCTTATTTCGTTTAAAAAGCGAACTTTTTTCTACAAGAAAAGGATTTTACTGCAAATATTTCCCCGACGAAACTTTTTCCATAAAAAATATCTTTAGCGAACCTTTTTCTGTGAACAATTTTCTTTAACGAAATTTCTTCCATAAGAAAGGTTATATAATGAAACATTTCCCATAAAAAGTTTGTATATGGAACTTTTTGTTCAAAAAAGCCTTTTATATAAAAAAGTTTGTATAAAAAAAGTAAATTTTTTATAGAAAAATTTCGTTGGAAACCTTTTATAGAAAAAGTTTTTCCAACGAAACTTTTTTCATTTAAAAAACGAACTTTCTTCGACAAAAAATGTTTTTCCAACGAACATTTCTCTAATGAAATTTTTTCTATAAAAAAAAGCTTTAAAAATTTGTATACGGAATAATTTCTATAAAAAAAAATTCTTCAACGGAGATTGCTGTAAAAAAATACATCTCTCTAACGAAATGTTTTCTATAAAAAAAGATTTTATAATGGAACTTTTTCCATAAAAATTTGTATACGGAATGCTTTTTACAAAAAAAATTTCTTCAACGGAGATTGCTGGAAAAATATACATTTCTCTAATGAAATTTTTTCCATAAAACCAAATTTTATAACGGGACATTATCCATAAAAATATGTACACGGAATGTTTTCTATAGAAAAATGTTCTTTAACGCAGATTTCTGTATAAAAATACATATCTCTAACAAAATTTTTTCTATAAAAAAAGATTTTATAACGGAACATTATCCATAAAAATTTGTACACGGAATGTTTTCTATAAAAAAATTTCTTCAACGGAGATTGCCGTATAAAAATAGTTTCTTCACTGAAATTTTTTCTGTAAAAGAGGATTCTCCAACTAATCTTTTTATATAAAAAATAATTTTTTATGGCAATTTTTATTTAAGGATTTTTTATTTTATGAAAAAATTAAACAAATTTTTTGCTGGAGAAAATTTCTTTTTCTCTCAGTGTACAGGTTGTATGTAAAATCTAAGTGCTTCCCCTTTCTTCCTCCTTCATTGCCCCTACACCGCAGCCACAATAAATAGTCACACATCATTAAAGCAGTGGCAGCAAAATATCATGATGAGATGTTATTCTACATGGTGCCAGTGCACACAATCATAATTTATGTTACTTCTATATACATATATGGATTACAGCCATACAAACATACAATGTTATCTGTAACATCATAATTATTACTACACGCATTGCACTGTTGTGTGAATTGAATAAATTTTGCTATATCTATCTAAACAAACATAGATTGAATATCATCCAGAATGGAGGTTGTACTTTATAATATTTGCAGTAACGATATGCGGCAGTCAAGTAAATTTATACACCGCTCCTCACGCAGCATTCACGTTAGCATTCATTTCAAACGCCTTTGAATTTCGCAGATTTCATTGGACAAATACGCCAGTATTTGCCACTCGAGTAACCGAAAAATTTCCAAAACTATTACAAAAATGTTTTAAAACTTTCTTCGAGTTTCAAACTGAAAAAAAAAATTGATTCGTTTACTTTGTTTAGTGTTATAGATATGCCTACTTAGTGTAAACAGTTTTAGACCTTTTGGTGCTCGTTTTGTATTAAAACATAAATCGGAATTTTATTTCCTGTTTAGTTTGTTTATCACTGACAGGGGGAGCCTTCTTGCTAGTTTTCATAACTCTGTCTTTAACCAATAGAGAGGTTCGACTCTTTTTTTCCCCCACATTCGTCCGATTAAACTTGAAATAATTCGAATGTGAAAAGTTCTAGCTTGCTTTAATATTATTGCACCAATAATTTTACGTGAGTCTCGCCGTGAAGGCCACACACAAGATGTGCTAATATTACAGGGCATGTTACAGTGCCAGAATGTTGTCTACAACAACAATGACAGACCCTGGAAAAAAGCGGTCGACAAAAAAATGTTTTTCCTTTTCAAAATTCGTACTCTCAGGGAATAAAACAGGTAGAAAAGGTAAAAAAGGTGCAACTGATTAGAAAAGCGGCTGAAAAAGGGATATATTTCAGGAAGAAAAGGTTAAAAAAGTTGATTAGAAAAACGGCTGAAATATATCCCTTTATAAAAGGTACAACTGATCAGAAAAACGGCTGAAATATATCCGTTTTTAAGCCGTTTTTTATATGATTTTTATGTTGAAAAAAAGTAGAGCTGATTAGAAAAACGGCTGAAAAAGGGGGATGTATTTCAGGGAGAAAAGGTTAAAAAAATGTACAGCTGATTAGAAAACCTTTATAAAATATATAGTTGATCAGAAAAACGTGTAAAATATATTCCTTTTTCAGTTATTTTTTATATGGTTTTTACGAAACGTACATTCAGAGAACACGGAGGAAAAGGTTGAAAGAAGGTACAGCTGATTAGAAAAACGGCTGAAAAAGGGATATATTTTAGGGACAAAAGGTTGAAAAAAAAATACAAGTGATTTGAAAAACTTTATAAAAGGTACAGCTGATCAAAAAAAAAAACAGCTTAAATATATTCCTTCCTCAACCCCTTTTTTATGTTTTTTATGAAATTCGTATTTTCAGAGAACAAAACAGAGAGAAAAAAGCTGAAAAAAGGTGCAGCTAATTAGAAAAACGGCTAAAATATGTCCCTTTTTCCCTGAAATATATCCCTCTTTTAACCGTTTTTCTAATCAGCTGTGCCTTTTTTCAGTCTCTTCTCCCCGTTTTGTTCCCTAAAAGCACGAATTTCGTAAAAACTATACAAAAAATCACTTGAGTTCCATAAATGGGATAAGAGAGAACTTCTCACATTCACTGAGCTATACATGCATTCTATTTTGCGGCTTACTCAACAAGATTCATAGTTTAACAACAATTCCGAATATCAGTTTGGGAACCATTCACTAGGCTAGTTGACTATTCGCCTATTCGAAGCGATCTTCAAAGACATCGATGTAACCGAAGCCCAAATCAAAGTAGACGGTTATATCGATTATATGAATGCTATGAATGCTATCATGTCACATTCGATTTGCAATGGTTTTATGCTGCAGGCATGCAACAAAAAGTGGCTTTTAGAAATGTAAAATTTTAGAGAATTTAACAATGGAAGAAGGGGGACAAAAATGGTACCATTGCTTAGAGTAAAAGGCTAATTCGTAAATCAAGAAATGGCAGGTAAAGATTCAGCTATCAGAGTACAATAGTGATGTAGAGAACGATTTGAAAGTGCGAACTTTACATGTAGAACCAAAAAAGTAAGGGGGCAAAAATTGTGCCGTCACCTAGAACTGCTGATCCTACTATAATTACGGATGAACTCGCCTACAATACAAAGCGAGAGATGGGAATTGAATTTTGGAAATTTGTACTTATAGAGTTGAAACGGGGAGGAAAACATGGGGCAAGATCAGCATCGTCGCCCACAACAAATGACTTGAACTGTTATTGCCACTAAAACTGGGATGAGGGATGAAAAGGGAGTTTTGATAATTCGGATGTCTAGCAGTTAAAACAGGGAATAAAGTAAGAAAGAATAATTGAAATTAAGTTCAGAAAATTGGAAATAGTTTCATTGTACACGAAAGAGGAAATTTGTAATTGTAGGGAGTACAAGAGGGAAGATAAACCAAATCAGCGCCCACTGCAAACCGCAGCAGTTCAAATCACCAAATCTGGGCCTTCTTAGACCTGGGATAAACAGTGATTTTTTTTTTTTAATTTTTGCTTTAAATCTCCCTTGTTGGTTTTGTATTGTAAACTTCCTATTTGCAATAGGGCCACAAGACAAATTCAGATGCATTAAGATCATAAGACTTTGGTGACCAGTGGAATGTGAAAATCAGTCAATTGATTGTGTGAAAAGTTGCACCATCTTTGGCATAGTTCTGAGAAGAACAACCTCTTGCAGCATCTTTAAATAGTGTTTTGGTTGCGGCGTCTATCAGTCAGAATAATTTGTTTAATAAAGGGTGTCCCAACAAGAACGCAAAATTAAAATTTGGCGCCATTTGAAGTGTCATTGTTTGACATTTGAACAGTTGTTATTGTTTGGGGTCACAATAATGCTCCAAAAGAGACAACTGTAAAGAGATTAATGGATAAATTTGCCAAAACTGGTTGTGTTAGTTATGTAAAGACAACAACGGGCCTTCGACCAGGTTGATCGACCGAAAATGTCGCAGCTGTATGGGATGGTGTCGCTCCAAACTCCATCCACCTCAATTCGACACCGAGCTCAGCAAGTTGGTGTCTCCAAATCCACTATGCAGCGAATTTTGACGAAGGATTTGCATCTTCATGCATACAAAGTTTAATTGACTCTGGCACTGAAGCCAGCTGACCATGGACAGCGAAGGCAGTTCGTTAATTGGGTATTGGAGAGACAACATGAAAATGCTGATTTTGCCGATATCATCTTCAGCGACGAGGCCCATTTCCATCTTGATGGCTTCGTCAATAGGCAGAATTGTCGCATTTGGGGTGAGGAAAATCCTCACCTCACCTCACCTTCACGAGAAGCAAAAGCATCCTCAACGTGTCACTGTGTGGTGCGGATTTTGGGCTGAAGGAATCATTGGACCTTTTTTTTATGAAAATGAGGCATGTCAAGCGCAAACAGTCAATGGTGTTCCAGCCAGAGAAACTATTCAATTGCTGCATTAGTCATTTAAATCTTGCGTTCTTGTTGGGAACATTCAACACATTCACATTCAACATTTTTCATGCTTAGAATTTTCAAGATTTCACATTTAATTTTTGTTTTTTTTTTTTTTTTTCTTTTTTGGATTCTCATCAGCATATAAAATTAAATTTCAATTAAACAAAAGCCAAATTGAGAAGGAGCTCTGGAATCATAACCCGATACAATTTAACGTCATAAAACTTGTTCCAGCAAAAGTTAATACAAATTCGTGTTGAAGAAATCCATAGTGGTAGTCATAGTTTAGCGTTGATGGTTCTAGAGGGGGAGAGAATGCGTTAAAGTGACTGTGGCGCACCAAGATTCGATGAGGCATCAAAGTAACATTTTGGTGACAATTAGGAGGCTGACAAAACCATTTAAGAGAAGGCATTTTTATTGAATTTTCTAATGGCTGCCAAATTCATTACTTAAAAAGTACTAAACATTTTCCCTCAGTTGTAGAGAGGCTCCCATTTAAATTCTTTTAAATGTAATAATTTCTACTTCAATATGAGGCCAGGTAGATTTCTTTCTCTATGGAGAAATCGTATGTTTAACATATTATGATTATTGTCATAATGATTAATACGTGAAATAAACCGCCTAAATGCATGCTTACGTCATTTTTTTTAGCAGAAAATCTTATTCATTCTGAATGTCAAAACATGGCATTCAAAATGTACGAAAAAATTTAATGGAATGGTTAATTAACAAAATGAAAAAACTGCCAATCAAATCGTTGCAGAAAACAAAAGCTATCAACAAAATAGACACTACAACAACTAAAATATCACTTTATTTAAAGTAAAAAGAATATCGCAAAATGTGATATTTTATGTTCTTCTTTAAAATCACTCATTTCATATTGGCCTGATTGGGTTATGTCTGCCTACCTTAAAGTTTCCTCCCGTCGTCTATTTCAATTTTCTGCTACAATGCAAAATATCAGCCTAAACATATGTAAATGTCTTATAGATAACCTCATGCGTTCTACATTCGCAACGTTTTCAGTATGTTGTTTTTTTTAGAAAAATCAATATTAATATACATTTTTAAAATCATTTCTGCAATTAGCGCATACCTCAGCAGGTTCCATAATATAAATTTGTATACACAAACTAATGACGATAAACAGAGCTTGCTAGTCTATATTTAAAGTAGGTGAAAAATGATTAAGTTGGTATATGAAACTAATTTATCGCTAGCTGGAGATGCTATTATGAAACAATTAATAATGAATTAGTGTGAGCAATTAAAGAATTTTATTCATGAGAAGGCATTTCTATTATAATTATTAGCCACTTCTTGTCAAAGCCTTTGAGGTTCTCCATTAGTCGATTAACGCCTAAAAGAAGCGCTTTATTTTGTGCTATAAATAACAGCTAAAAGTATGCAACATTTGACTCTTAGGAAAATGTCACATTTGTTGCATTTCATCATTAAAAATGTATTATTTGCATGGTGAATTTACTTCGCTCGTGATTGGATTAAAATTTACCCAAAACGATTAGATTAAAATTTGCTCAAAACGTCTTCTAAATTCTGGAAAAGGACGAAACTTATTCGTAGAAAACGGAAAAGTTTTGCAAATACTCAAGATTTATGATATTAAGAAATTCAAATGATTTTTTTATTCATATATATTATTTTTTCTTTATTTGTTTTAAAGAAATAAGTAATAGTTAAAAAAAATTCAGCTAAATGACCTCCACATTCGGTGGCACGTGGTCGCCATCTTTATATATGCCTGGACGATTGAAGCCACATTTGGCCTAATTGTCATTGGAATAAGTTGCTTTAAATCTTCCAAAATTATTGGTTTTATATTGCAAACTACCTATTCGCTTCCCATTCCTTCCACAGGACAAATTCAGATGCTTTAAGACCATGCGACCTTGGTGACCAGTGGAATTTCAAAATCATTCAATTGACTGTGTGACAAATTGCACCATCTTGTTGCAGTCACCCAAAGAATTGAAAAGGATTCTCTTTTGGTATAATTCTGAGAAGAAAAACTTCTTGCAGCATCTTTAAATAACATTTTGGTTGTGACATTCAACAACCAGTCTGTATTAAATACTACTAAAATTTTGGAATTTCAAGAAAGTGTATTTTTTTTTCTGCACCCTAACGCTTAAAACAGGGTCTTACATTATTTATAAGTGTGACGCATTAAAGAAAAGATATCCCAGGTATCCATAGGCATCTTAAGATGAAATTCGTTTAGGGACTTTGGCCACGATATAGTTTTTGCTGTCTATCCTCCTAAATGTGGACACTCTGGAAAACCATTGCTGCTGACCCCGAATAAAGGGCCCGATTATGGTTTACAACACTTAGGTGTTGTGATGTTTCAGCTACAAGACAACATTAATTTTTTTAGCGATTATGGTTTACAACATCTAGATGTTGTGTATGTTCCACTGTTGAATTTCAATAGTAGTAAATTTTTCCATAAAATGACAACGGTACACCGTTGTTTCACCACACCGCGGTGTCAAAATAAAAACAAAACTGCAATATACATGCAAACAATTTGTTTAATATTTGTGAAAATAATTGAGAAGTTATAAAATTTAAAATGGATATTAGCGCCGAATTATATTTTAGTGATGAAGATGATAACCAGTCTCTAAAAGATGATTCCAAACAATTTTTAACTACCTAACGCTGAGTAAGTAGGATAGTAAGAAATCGGGAATTTTACTTGCAATGTGTTTATGTATGTATTTACATTTTAGTTTTATCAAAATGTTCCGCATAAACAAAGATTACTTTTCCTTTTTGCTAAATGAGCTCCAACATTTTTTAAAGCCTCTAATTCGGTGCTCTGGGATTCCACCAATTATAAAACTGTGCTGTGCCCTACGATTCTTCGCTGATGGCAGCTATCAAAGAAGTAGTGGGAACGACTTCAGTATTGGAGTGTCCCAGCCAACTGTAAGCTGCACCTTTAATGATGTGTTAACATTTTTTGAAAAAAAAAATTTCCAAAAAGTGGATATATGCTCGAATGAATGAAGAGGAGAAAAATATTAACAAAACGTCATTTTTAAATACTTGGATATTAAGTAAGAAAGGGAATTGTTACAATCTTTCTATATGTAATTAAATGTAAGTTTACATCGTAGGAGACGCCGGGTATTTATTGGAGCCGTTTTTAATACCACCATTTCGTAGTGCTGAAGAGGGATCTCCGGAAAGTCGTTTCAACACGATTCATGCAAAAACGAGAAACATCGTTGACAGGACAATTGGCATTCCTAAAAACAGATTTAGATGTTGGCTTTTTGCAAGATGTTTGCATTATTCTCCAGAGAAAGCTACAAAAATTATTTGTGTGTAATATATTTCACTTTCAAGCTCTAAAAAATATAAAAAATGTTTATACTTACAATTTGTTTTCCATTTTGAACTTGTCGCGGCAACAAAACAACAGCTAACGAGCTGTTGTTAGTTTTTGGCTGCTGTGACAACACATAAAAACAACTGTTGTAAACGATAATCACCACAAAGAACATACACAACACTAAACTACAACACAACAGATAAGTGTTGTAAACGCTAATCCCAATTTGAGATTAACAACACTAAATTAACAACTGTTGTAAACCCTAATCGGGCCCAAAAAGTCTTTTATATGAAAATTATCTTCCAAAAAGAACTTTCTGTGTGAAGAAAGACTACTATTGACTATTTTCGAAGCAGAAAGTATATCCAAAAGAACTTTTCCATATGAAATGTGTCTAAAAAGGCACTCTTCTATGTGAAAATATCTAGAGGTGAAAGTTTTCTATATGAAAACTTTCTTCTAAAGACGAACCTTTGCATGAGAGATGTCTTTAAAAGCCCTTTTTTATGTTAAAGTATCTTCTGGATAAAAAGTCTTTTGCAGGGGCATCTTTCTGTTTGAAAATTACCTTCTAAAGACACTGTATTCATTATGAGTATGTGAGCTAAAGGCACCTTCCTATATGACAATTATGTACCTAAAGTTTTCTATATGAAAGGTGTCTTCTGAGAACACTTTTCTATATGAACACTTTTCCGTACGAAAAGTGCCTTCTTAAGACACTTTTCTATATGAAAAGCGCCTTCTTAACACACTTCTGTATGAAAAGTGCCTTTTAGAGACACTTTTCTATATGAAAAGTGCCTTTTAGAGGCACTTTTCTATGTGAAAAGTGCCTTCTTAAGACACTTTTCTATATGGAAAGTGCCTTCTAAAGACATTTTTGTATATTGAAAGTGCCTTCCAATAACAATAACAAAAGTGCCTTCTGAAGACACTTTTCTATATGGAAAGTGTCTTCTAAAGACATTTTTGTATATTGAAAGTGCCTTCTGAAAACACTTTTCTATATGAAAAGTGCCTCCTGAAGACACTTTTCTATATGAAAAGTGCCTTCTAAAGTAATTTTTCTATATGGAAAGTGCCTTCTAAAGACACTTTTCTACATGAAAAGTGCCTTCTAAAGACACTTTGCTATATGAAAAGTGCTTTCTAAAGACACTTTTCTATATTGGATGTGCCTTCTAAAGATACTTTTCTATATGAAAGTGGCGTTCTATATACTATTTTCTGTATGAAAAGCGACTTTTCTTTCATATAAAAAGTGCTTTCTGAAGACTCTCTTTTTTGTAAAAAAAGGAAAATTTTACGTATTTATCTTTATATATATAATTCTACTGTACGGGCGTTGTCACTGAACTCCTCCTAAACGGCTGGACCGCTTTGCGTAAATTTTTGTATATGCGTCTGGGTGGTGCCCGGAATGGCTTAGATTTACAATTCGGTCCAATTGGACAAAGGGGCGTGGTACCTCCATACAAACAAAAAATTAAAAATCAATTATTTCTGCTCCTGCTTACGGTATTTGAACAAAATTTGGTACATCGGTTTGGTGCACATATCTTAAGTGCTGCTGCAAATATGGGCGGGACAATGGGAAGTGGTATCTCCTATACAAACCACAAATTAAAAATCAATTATTTCTGCTCCTGCTAAAATTTGAAGGCAACGTTTGCCGGGTCGGCTAGTCTTTCTATATATAATGTTTGCTTCACAAATCCATTTTACATTATGAAAGATTTGTATGTATCGTTAGAAGGGTTTTCTTTCTGTATACAAACTATCTTCCAAGTAGACTTTTCTCTACGAAAAGTGTCCTCAAACAAACATTTCCAAAGCAACGACCTTCTAAAGAGGCGTTAAATGAGGAAAGTGTCTTGCAACTAAACTTTTTTCAAATAAAGTACGTTCTAAACCTATTTGGCAAAGGAAAGTGCTTTTAAAAAATATATCGAAGGAGTATTTTGAATACAGAAGAATGTCTTTGGATGATACTTTGGATAGGTGCCTTTGGAGGATGCTTTCTATGGAGGAAAGTTTTATTGAAGGGTACTTTTCATATGTACTATTTTAAAGACTTTAATTTTAGAGGCAATTATTTATACGATTAATGTCTTCGGAAGAAATTTTTCTGTGTAAAAGGCATTTTTTCTAAGGGCATTTTCTTGTATGAATTGCTCTACGAAGATATTATGTGTTTTCGATTTTCAAAAGTGTAATGCTACAGTTGTTCTAGCGAATGTGTATTTTTCTTTTCTAAGCTATGGTGAGACCATACGATCCTCGTAGTGGTGAATTGCTATGATTTTTCTCAAAACAAACTGCGCAAAAATATTGAAGCTAACAGCTTACTAAGCTGCCTGCTATAACTGTCGTTTGTGGCATTGCTTCCAAACGAGATTTGGAGGAATCCATGAATGCTACTCATGGAAATAGAAAACAAAAACATGCTCAACTTGATACCAGATCCAACAAGTTTAACATAAGGCAACAATTCAACGAAAATGCTTCAAATTACTGAAATTGATGCGAACAACATATCAACACGACATTATAAAGAAATCAAGACGGCAACGGCAACGGCGACGACGACGACAGTGGAAAATGATTTGATTCGACATAAGTAGTATAGTAGCAGAGTGACTGAATAACTGAAATGCAGACGGGCGATAAATTGTCCAAATGTTTTCTGAAATCTATGAAAAATATATTTATAACAAATTTATGCTACACGTTGTAATGGAAAACAATTTTTATATTAGAGGTAAGAGGCGGTGGAGAAAGGAAAAACAAAAAACGCCAACTGAAACATACAAATCATTTTGAATTTTTACTATTTTCATGGTCTCCGGCATTATGCGAGAAACTAAACAAAAAACAGCACCAACAAAATCACAAAACATGTATTGCAACTATCTGCTGTTATTGCTGTGATAAAAAATGCTTATAAATTCATATTAAAAACAAAAAAAACAGAAAAAAAAACAAAACGAAAAAAATGATGATGATCATAATGATGAAGATTTATCTCATGCATGAATGCCAAAACGAGTGAGTTTCATTTTTCAGTCAATTTATTTAAGACATGAACGAACACAGCAACCCAACCATCCAAGCCCAGCGAACAGCAAGCAACCCTGCCGACAACATCAGCTAACAGCCAGCCGCCACCATCTTCATCAGCAACAAATACCCTGTTGAAATACCGGTGAGCAATATTTTCATGTTGGTGCTATCGCCGCTCAGGCTGCTGCTGGTGCTGTTCACTTTGGAGACTAAGTACAGAAAGCCTCAACACACATCTTCCTCCAGCATAGGCCAACAACTGATGGATGGATTCATATGGAAGCTAAAATTATGTACATGGATACATATTAGTTTTATTTTTTTCAAGCTGGTTGGCTTCTGACTTATCTTTAGTTTGGTTTTTTTAGTGTTATTAGCTGTTTTTTTTTTGCTTCTTCTTCTTTCACTCACCCATTTTCATCTTTAGATGGCTACAGCTTGATGGTAATCCGAGGTAAAATCAACAAATAGAGCAAAAAAGCAGAAGCGACTACCGCATAAATGAAATTTGACAGTTTAACAGTTGACTTTGGTATGGTGAGAGCAACTTTGAATCGACCAAGTTTGTGGGATAGATAAAATATTTTAACGTTAAGATGTAGAAATCAGATCAGATAAGACCAGGTTTAGCAAAAATCGAATTGGTGGTGAGAGAACAACGACTCATATTAACGCACTTATATACGGCAATCCATTATTCGTTTTCAAATAAGGTTAAAACACACATGAAGCTAAGATTTCGATGAAAATTTTATTTCATTATAATGTTTGGACCTTGCTAATACTCGTATGTACGAAATGCAATGAAATAATTGCGGCAGTGGATCCTTTTGGGGTTCCTCCAGCGCCATTTTCGAAAAAATACGCCTTAAATGACACCTCCAGACCATAATGAGCACCAAACAGTCACTTTTTCCGCATGCAAAGGCTTTCCCACAATCACTTTTTGGTTCTCTGGTCCACATGCGACAATTTTGCTTGCCAACTTAACCACGGAATGAGAAATGAGCTTTATTGCTAAAGAAATCACCACTTTTGTAGTAAGTTTTAAGTATATTAAAGCGTTCTTCGCGTTAAATGACATCTCCCGTCCATAATGAGCACCAAACAGTCACTTTTTCCGCATGCAAGGCTTTCCCACAATCACTTCTCGGTTCTCCCTGGTCCACATGCGACAATTTTGCTTGCCAACGTAACCACCGAGTGAGAAATTAACTTTATCGCTAAAGAAATCACCACTTTTGTAGTAAGTTTTAAGTATATTGACGCGTTCTTCGGTTGTAAAACGATCCTTATTCGTAAATTCACAAACCTGTCACTAAATAAATAACACTTCAGATGACAGGTACTTAACAGCTGACGTCCTTGCCAGACGACTCTTCCTCACATCTCATTTATGAGATGCAAAGGAATTTGCTTCTTTTCAATATTAGAAAAATCATAAAAGTAAATAAATAATGTATAAATGCTCAATGCTCGCTGAAGAAAATTTTGTTCGATTGAAAGCACACATTTGAATCACCCCTTTTGTGGTAAGTTTTAGCTACTCTTACCCGTTCTTCGGTTGTTAAACCATCCATGAATCACCCTTTTTGTGGTAAGTTTTAGCTACTTTTACGCGTTCATCCATGGTCGTAAATTCGCAAACCTTTCACTAAATAAATAACACTTCAGATGACAGGTATTTAACGTCTGACAGACTTACCAGACCGGCGGTTTCGAACCTGCTAAATGGTCAAACATTTCTTGGCAATGGTGATCTTTGACGGAGGGTTCTTTTTCAAATCTAATCGATTTAAACGCTATATCATAATTTTATGTAACTTAAATTTTCAAAAATTTTTTATTTTGCTGCCGCCAGCAACTATGAGCGGTAATCGTTCATATATAACCATCAAAGCTTTCTTCGAACTGTGATATCTCTTCGATCTGCGAGTAGTCAACAAATCGACAAGTCTGGCAAAAGCGCCTTGAACAGATATTCGGAATCGTATTTCCGTTTCTTGGAGTTTATAAATAGGATTCATTTAGGTTCAATAAATGTGAGAAACTCTGCCATATCGCATTATTGGAAAGCAATCAGTTAGAGACGCTTAAGAAAAGTTGACACCAACTCCTATTAGATCTGTCTAGTGAACCCCGACTCCTAATCACCAAGTCCACAGCCCTCTGTTTGACAGCAGTGATATATTTGAAACAAATTTAAAAGTTTGGAAACTTTAGCGTATAAAGGACCAATAGATTTTTAAGAACAACTATGGATTCCCCCTATTTTTTAAATTTTACGCTATTTTTTAAGGGAATTTGAGACTTTTTCGTTTCTGTCAACCTACATTTTGCCAATGAATATGTTCACCAGTGTAATGAATTCTTGCAGCTAATGTCTGACACTCTTTAAAGCTTAAGTTAGGTTAGGTCAGTGAGGCAGTCTGAATAGACACACTCACTTAGACTGTAGACGTATAGTCACTTAGACTGTATGTCCTAGTTTCCGTTGAACCATCCTAAGCGTCTCAATAAGTTCTTAAGTCTTACAATATCTATATCGTTGAGATCTCCTAGGTTTCTTAAGAAATAAGAGGTTAGTGTTGATTTCCGCCTGTTCGAAAGGACAGGGCAATTGCTCAGAAAGTGTTCCATGGACTCCTCCTTCTCTTCATCCCCACAGCTCCTGCAGCCGCAACCTTCAGTCTTACTGCATGTCTTCCAATCAGACAGTATCCCATCATGACGGATACAAGTAATGAGACGTCGGGTCTTGATAGCGACAGCAGTGGGTGTGAACGCTTCAGATCTAGCCGAGGCCACATCTGTCTGGATTGATTGCAACCTCGGACTGACGCCAACCTACCATTTGCTGCCAAATATGCCTCAGTAGGAGGTTGCAAGTGACCAGAGCATGTCCACGGACTCCAGCTCGGTTGGAGTCTGTAAGGTTGTTCCTAGTCTTCGTCAGCTCGTCTGTTCTGCGGTTCCCTGGTATGTCCCAGTGACCCGGCACCCACATAAGGTCAATGTTGAAATGCTGAGCCATCTCGTTAAGAGATCTGCGGCATTTCAGGGCTTCTTTAAGCTTACAAGCGTTATATTTTTAAACTAATCGAAACGAGACCTATCAAAGAAGAGAATTTAAGGGATGGATTGTATATTTTAGACTAACTCAATGGGACCTACGGTTTAATGACTCGAGGCGTTTGCCAGACACATTGTGGTGACTGCAGCCCAAATAATGATAGCTGCCTGCAAGGCATATTGAACCCCCGATTATGCCGCGTCAATGCCGGAAGACAAAAAGGGTGAGACTGGGAGAGAGATTGATAGGAAGAGAGTGAGAAAGGGGAGAGATGTGCATAAGGGAGCGATCCAATGGTACAAATAAAACAGAAAAAAGAGAGATAGATAGAGAGGGAACGATAATTCCTCTCTTGTATCGATTTTTCTGATCGCTATGTTTCGCAATTGGTGGATTCCAACCTCCTGTGGGACTGGAAGACAGAGAGGGAGAGAGAGAGAGAGAGAAGGAGACAGAGAGGGTGCGAGTGAGAAGGGGGGAGAGTGAGAGAGAGGGGATAGTGGCTGGGATGGTGAGAGAGATGAAGACTGGGGCAAATAGAGAGATGTATCGTCTGGAAGAGAAAGAGAGATTTAAGAGAGCGCTCCAATAATACAAATAAAGCAGATAAGAAGATAGAGATAGGTGGAAAGGTATAGAGATAATTTCTATCTTGTTTTGATTTTTCTGATCGCTATGTTTCGCAATTGGTGAATTCTGCTGGGAGACTGGGACGCTGGAGGCTGGAAAAGATTCAGACTGGGAGGTAGAAAGCGAAATCGACTGCAAGAGAAAGAGAGATACTGTAAAAGAGACAGGGACTTGAAAAGAGAAAAACTGATATAAGGAAGCGATTCAATAATACAAATAAAGCAGAAACAAGAGAGGATAGATGGAGAGGGAGAGGAGATAATTTCTATCTTGGTTCGATTTTTCTAATTGCTATGTTTTGCAAATGGAAAGCTCCAATCTCGGCGCTGGTCAATATGGATACAAGCGGTTAATTCGTTTTTATATTGTTCACTTCACGTGGCTTATGTACACCTGTAACGCTCAAATATAAAAGTTACAGATCCAAGAAAATTAAACTGATCAGAATTAGAATAAGTTTCTAATTTGATTTAGCGATGGTGGTCTGTCTAACGTTCTGTATTCTTGTAAATGGATAACGATTATAAGACAACCTAGTACAGAGGAACCCTAGTACAGGGTGGCCGATGAATATTGCTGCATTATAACTTGTTTTAATTCACCTAAATTATTTTTCAATTATTCATTTGAAAAATAACACTATTTTACCATGTCATTTTACTGGCTTTTAATTGAATTTAAGTGACTTGTTAAAATGTATCGGATAGAAGAGTATGGAAAGGAATTTAACATACAACCCTCATTTTTTAGACTTCACTTAAAATTTGTCTACATAATTGTTGGGTGTCGTTTTCAATCTATTCTCTACATGTATGTATGCACGTTGCTCGGTTTGACTTATCTTTTAATTTTACTTTTTTTGATCTTTTGTAATCGTTTATGCAAATCGTGACTTAAGTGTTTTGGTAAATTAACATACTTTTCTTATTACGGTTAAATTAATCAAGTTTGGCTGTGATATTAGGCGGTGATTAAGGTAGTAAGATGTAATCATAGAGTTAAATAGAGTGAAACTGAAAAAGACTGTGTAAAATTACTAGTTTACTAGTTGGGGCTCACTAAAACTTTCTCAATCAGAGCCCGGAGGTGGTGTAATAAGACTAATGATGTTAATATGAAAATATCGTTTTGCAAAAAGAAAAAAAAAAAAAAAAATATTGAAAAAAAATAATTTTTTATTTTAAATAATTGAAAAATGGAAATTAAAGGCAAAATACGAGGGCCGAAATAATAAAAAAGAAAAAAAAGCTGGGGAATATTTTTTTTATATTTTCAACATAATCTTCTTTTAATTCGATACACTTTTTCCAGCGACCTTCTGTAAGTTATATATCATATCATATATCACCCTGTGGTATTTCACAATCTAAATATGAATTTGTATTATCAGTAAAAGGAGTACGACTCGATATAGTGCGGCTATGACCCACGTTTCTAACTTTAAGCTTACTCCTTGTATAACCTTTCAATAGTAAAGTTCTTTTTGTTCTCATGTACTTAATCTGACTTTTATTTATACGTCGAAATCCTTACACCTTCAGTTAGCTATTGAATACCCTGTTTATAGTAAGAACTGTCAAACTCCTTAAAATAGCCATAAACCGCTGATTCCACCTCTTCATTGTTGGCAAATCTTTCACCACGGAGCCATTTTTTCAAACTTGGAAGTAGAAAATAGTTCAAAGGAAGTTCAATCCGGCGAATAAGAAGAGTGATGAAGCAGGTCGAATTTTAATTCATTAATTTTGGCCACCGCAATAGTTCATGTATGAACTGGAGCATTGTCTTGATGAAACAACACTTTCTTTTCCGCCAAATACGCGCTTTTTCCATAATTTCATTACCTAAACGCCGAACTAAATTAGGATAGTATTCGCCGTTGATGGTTTTTTCTTTCTGAAGATAATCAATATAAGTAATCCCATGCTTATCCCAAAAAACAGACTCCCTGACCTTGCCAGCAGATGGAGCCGTCTTTGTCTTCCTTGGACACGATTCTCCCACTCCAGTCCACTTTTTTGTCTCGGTTGTGAAGTGGCGGTCCATGTCTCATCCATGGTTGTAAATCGATGCAAAATATCGACTATGTTGTGGTAAAACATCGCCAAACACTACTGAAACATCTTTGCAACATTGTTTTTGCTCTATAGAAAGCAAGTGCGGCACCCATCTTGCGCACAGCTTTCTCATCTTCAAATTTTCGGACAATATACGATGTGTAGCACTTTTTGAAATGCCTATCATTTCAGTTAGCTCACGCACCTTCAGCCGATGATCATCTAATACCATTTTGTGGATTTCCTTAACCGTGTCTGACGTGGGCATCTCAATTGGTCGCTGTTTGTCTTGGCAGCACGTACGGCCTCGTTTAAACTCTGCTATCCAATATTTTACAGCCGTAAATGAAAGAACAGAGTCTTCCATAATAGAATGTAGCTCGACTTTAAGCTATTTAAAAATCCAATTCGTTGCACATGTAATTCCAATTTGTAAAGAATGATAATGTTCGAAGAATATTTATTTCAAAGAAATATGCAATAGAGATATATTTTTTTCGCACTTTTTATTAACATCAGGTGCGGATGACGATCTTACCTTTCAATCAGAGCATTATATTTTTAAGTAACTCCTTGGTGTTCAAAATCCACTTCCATATCTGAATATGATATCGAGTATTAAAATTTATTAAAATGCTGAGACTTATCGAGATAAATCCAACTTTTCTTTTGGGCTATCTTTTTATACACCTCCGTCTTCTTTACGTTTGTCGCTTCTATTCCCCTCACAATAAAATTTTTGTTTCTGGTCTTTACTATTACATCAATATTTAATATATATTTTTTGTAAATATATTTCACTATTTGCCTTTCACATTTTCATATTCAGGCAAGAAAACGAAAAGTAAAAAAAAAAAAAAAAATTATCGACTAAATAAAGAACAAACTCTACGACGGGCCAGAAGAGCGAAAACACTTGTGAATTTTCTCACTATGGTGAAATTTGAAAGAAAAAGTGAATTACTTTCATATTTGCACAACCCTTGACTGTGTGTAAGAAAACACTTATAGCGTTTTCCGAGAAAACATAAAAACGTGGATATTATTTCCACTTGCTTGTAAATATAACGAAAAGCAAAAAAAAAAAAAACACAGTACTTAACGACTTTTAAGTCGTTTGATACCAAATTTTGAAATTTTGCTCCTGAATGGCAGCAAATTTTCTATGAAATTTTGCTGCTGAATGGGAGCAAA